>CM076583.1:61424301-61597066 GCA_034641835.2 Pinus albicaulis | reverse complement strand
TGCAGTTGTGCTGAAGAATGCTGACCCAGGAAAATTTGTCAGCAAACACTCATATGCGTTTTTTTGTGTATAAACTCGCATATATACGCAACTGTCCTTTAGGAAATCCGTGTATCCAAGCTTCTAAATTTAATCTTCTGAATTTAAGCAGATCTGATCTTCTAAGAGGCAGAGAAAACTCCCAACTTCTGTCTGAGATATTCAAATGCTTCCCTGGGTAGAGGTTTGGTAAATATATCAACAACTTGTTCTTTGGAGGGAACATACTCCAACTTCACCTTTTGTTCAAGCACTTGTTCACGTAAGAAGTGATACTTGATGGGAATGTGCTTGGTCTTGGAATGCATAACAAGATTATTTGAGATACTGATGGCACTTGTATTATCACACATAATGGAGATAGGAGGTGAAAATTTGATTTGAATGTCTTGTAAGGTTTGCATCATCCAAAGAAGTTGAGTGCAACATGATGCGGAAGCCACATATTCTGCTTCTGCTGTAGATAAGGCAATAGAGCTTTGCTTCTTGCTAAACCAAGATACTAGCCGGGGCCCCATATAGAATGTACCACCACTAGTGCTTTTCCGATCATCAACATTTCCAGCCTAATCTGCATCAGTGTAAGCATGAAGAGTAAGATCATCATTCTTTGGATACCATAGTCCAAATTCTTGAGTTCCTTGTAGATATTTGAATATTCTTTTCACAGCCTGAAGGTGAGACTCTTTTGGATTAGCTTGGAATCGTCCAAAAATCCCAACGGGCATGCATAATATCTAGTCTTGTCGCAGTGAGATAAAGTAGACTTCCTATCATAGATCTGTATTTTGGTTGATTCACCGTGGGGGAATCATCATTAGAACTGAGATTACATCCAGTTATCATTGGTGTACTTACAGGTTTGAAATCTTCCATGCCATATTTCTTCAAGATTTGCTTAAGATATTTTGCTTGTGATAAGAATATGCCATATGCTGCTTGTTGCACTTGTAAGCCAAGAAAGAATGTTAGTTCCCCAAGTAAAGACATTTCAAATTCTTGCTGCATAGCAGAAGCAAATTTCTGACTCATAGACTCTTCATTACTTCCAAAAATGATATCATCAACATATACAACCACAATCAATATTTTATCATTTTCAGTTTTAGTGTATAAGTTGCTATCAGCAGACCCCTTTGAAAATCCTTGTTGATGAAGATATTTGTCAAGACAATAATACCATGCCCTTGGAGCTTGTTTGAGACCATATAGAGCCTTTTTAAGTCTACAAACAAGATTTTCATCATTTCCCAAAATGAATCCTTCCGATTGTTCTATATATACTTCTTCTTCTAGATCACCATTAAGAAAAGCAGATTTAACATCCATTTGATAAACTTTGATTTGTTGATAACTTGAAAAAGCAAGAAACATTCTTATGGCTTCAAGTCTAGCTACAGGAGCAAACGTTTCTTCAAAGTCTATACCTTCTTGTTGAGCATACCCTTTGCAAACAAGTCTAGCTTTATTTCTTATAACATCCCCATTCTCATTTAACTTTTTTTTGAATATCCATTTAGTTCCAATGACATTTTTGTCATGAGGTCTTGGTACTAATTCCCAAGTGTGATTCTTTTCAATTTGATCAAGCTCTTCATTCATGGCTTGAATCCAACATTCATCTTTGCTAGCTTGATTCACATTGTGTGGTTCAATAGTGGATAGAAATGCCAGATAGCTAGAAGATCCTACAAGAGTCCTTCTTATTTGTACACCTGATCCCTTTTCTCCCAAAATTTGAGATTCTGGATGATTCTTTTGAACATATCTGGATGGAGCCTTTTCAGATAAATCATCTTTGGGTTCTTCATTGGGTTCACTGTCTACATCATTCCCATTTGATGTAGAAGGATATATGTCATCATCGTCTTCTGTTGTTTGTTTTTCTTCTTTTGGAGCTGTAGGAGACTCATCAATAACAACATCAATACATTCAACAATCTTCCAAAGTCTTTTATTGTAACATTTATATGCTCTACTTCTAGAGGAGTAACCAAGAAGTATTCCTTCATCTGCTCTGGGTTCAAACTTGCCAAGTTTTTCATCATTATTTTTGATAAAGCATTTTCTTCCAAAAACTCTAAAATGCTTCACAGTGGGAGGATTACCATACCAAAGTTCATATGGAGTTTTATCACTATTTACACGAACATGTGCCTTGTTAAGAATATTTACCGCTGTATGTGTTGCTTCTCCCCAAAATGTGTCAGGTGTTCCGGAATCATCAAGCATAGCTCTAGCCATTTGTTGAACTGTTCTATTCATTATTTCTTATACGCCATTTTGTTGTGGAGTGCCAGCTACAGAAAACTATCTTTTTATTCCATGTTTTTCACAAAATTCAAGGAATTCATCTGATGTATATTCTCCTCCTCGATCAGATCTAAGACACTTGATTTTTAGATCTGATTCATTTTCAACCAGTGCTTTGAAGACCTGAAATTTCTCAAATGCTTCATCTTTGTGTTTAACCAACCCAATCCAACACATTCTAGAGAAATCATCAATAAATAAGATATAGTATTGTTCACCACGTGGTGACTTTTTCCTCACATGTCCATATATGTCAGTATGAATAAGTTGAAGAGGCTTACTTGATGATCCTTCCTTGGCATTAAACTGTACTCTGGTTTTCTTACCAAATTGGCAAGATTTGCATATGATATTTTCGGGTAGATTAATATTGGGAAGATCACGAAAAGCTTTAAGTCTGCTTGATTTGTTGATCTGAGAGAAGCTCAGATGCCCCAACCTTCTATGCCATAGCCAGTTTTCTGAAGATTTACTCAAGTAACATTGATCTTTGCAGTTCTTCAATACATACAGGTTGCTTGGAGTTCTTTTTCCTTTTATGATTGTTTTACCTGCATCAAGATCACGTACCACACATTATTTTGAACTAAAGACAACTTCAGTTCCTTGATCACACATTTGAATTACACTTAACAGGTTATGCTTTAATCCATCTACATACATGACATTATTATCTTTCACCTTTTCTTTAGAAAAACAGACCCTTTTCCCTTAATAATAGCAGGAGTATCATTTCCAAATGTAACATTCTTCTCCTTTTCTAGAGCACTATATGCAAGAAGTTTGTTTTTTTCACCTGTCATGTGTTTAGAGCATCCACTATCAATGTACCATTGATTTTCTTCACCTTCTGCAAATAAGGCTATGCCACAATTTTCAACCTGTAATTCTTTCTTTTTCCATACTTTGGAACTTGAAGGAAAATGTTGTTTTGGCTGAACTTTGTTCCTGCACTCAGACTCTTCATGACCAAAGTTATTGCAATAAGAACATTCAACTTCATTTTCAAGAGGAGAAAAGTTGTTATATGTATTCTCTTTGTTTAATATCAACTTTTCTTTCTTGTTTATCTTGGCATGATGGTTTTAATATGCAATACATTGAACAGCCTTTATGACCAAAATTGTGACATGAGAAACATTGTCCATCAAGAAGAAATTTCTCACATCATGAAATCTTCTACTTGAATTTACCTGTTGATTGGTGTTTCTTTGAAAGATATTCCTGTTAGTTTTCTTTGAATTGAGATGATCATGCTTTACCTGTAAAGATTCCTTATTCCCTTGCTGAGTGTCAGAATGTTGTATACTAGTTGTAGCTGCTTTTAGATAATTTGGTGCTGAAGCCTGAGAAGATTCTCCAATATATCCAAGACTTGTCTTTATAAGAGGAGAACGTTGTACCTTGATAATTTCATCTAAGGTTTCAAATCCTTTAGCAAATCTAAGATTCAGAGTTTTTACTTTCTCAAGTTCTTTTCTTAGACTTACTACTTCATACTCTAATTTCTCATTGTGTTTCTCCTTTTGTTCAAGCTGATTTTTCAGAGTCTCTATGGTTATTTTACTTTATTCTAAGCATATTTTGAGTTGATTGTTTTCATCAAGAAAATCATTGTCCTCTAGAGCATCCACAAAAGTATCCTTTTCTTCTCTAGATTCTTTTTCAAATGCCATGAGAAGTCTAAGATATTGTTCACATTCTTCCTCACTATCAGATAACCCATCACTGTCTTCATGAGTATAGTAACTTTTTCTAGTGCTAAACCGATTCTTATTCTTTCTTGCTACTTCCTTCACTTTTTCATGTGTTTCTTTATGAGGACACTTAGCAGCATAATGACCAACTCTACCACAATTAAAACATTTGAAAGGAAGCTTACCTCTAAACCGTCCTGTGCCAAGTTGAAGTTTCTTTACAAAATTTACCTCATCTTCTTCTGAGATATATCCAGATCCTTCTATTTTTTGTACTTCTTTCCCTTTTGTAGAAGCTCTAAAGACTGATTCTTTGACTTCAGATGGTCCTCCTCTTCTCATTTCATATGCAGTTAGTATGCCATGAAGTTGCACCACAGTAAGATTTTGAAGATCCTGTTTTTCTTCAAGAGCAGAAAATTTTGACTCAAATTTTGTCGTTAGTGATCTTAAAATTTTCTCAACCAAAGTAGATTCGGATATTGTTTCTCCCATATTTCTCATACGATTTACAATATCATCAAGGCGTAAAAAGAAATTGGCAATGCTCTCCTCATTATCCATTTTTAGATTCTCATATTGAATTATGAGAGTTTGAAGTTTAGCACTTTTTACCTTTGCATCACCTTCATAACTTAGAATGATTTTGTCCCATATTGCCTTGGCTGTATCCAGCTGCATGACTTTGACAAATTTTGATTCAGTTAGACTTCCCAATATAGCATTGAACGCCTTTGCATTTGTTTCATAATTCTTTCTTTCCGTTGGATCTGTTGTAGTCTTTGTAATTTTAGATATTGGTATCCTCCTTCAACAAGCCCATACATCTTTGCTCGAGAGGGCGAAGATAGGATCTCATCCTTGTTTTTCCAAAATATTAAATTGTTTTAGTTAAGAGAAGCGGAGACGTGGATGTTGTTCCATCTGGATTATCATCTTGCTTGATCCTTCCTTCTAGCGTACAAGCTTTTTCGGAAAGGGACACCTTTCCGAAACCAATTGTTGGAAAAAATGCGAGGAGAGTGAGTCCAAATTAATTTAGAGCTTATAATATAAATTCAACTTTTTCTTTGAGCAGATTTCCATACACGGTTTTTATGAACGGAACTAGCGTATGCACGCGAAAATGCAGAAGGAAACTAGCGTATACTGATTTAACTTTCCAGATTTAGAGACAATTCTCAGAAGCAATCTTATAAACAGATTTATCAGTTATGTATCAAGTTATGAGCAGTAATCAACACAATAAAGCATCACACACATGAACACCAATATTTAAGGTGGAAACCCAATTCGAGAGAAAACCAACGATGCTGTCGTCTCTGTTTTCAATCTTTATTATATATAAAACCTTTTACAACGTTTTACTACTGTAGAATTATACCAGTATGCAGGCTTCTACCTGCAGAAGGCTGCAACCTTATCTTGTTTTCCAGCTGCAACTAGAATGGAGCTCCAACCCCCTAATCTCATTTACCATTACCGGACTCTCACGGAGGAGCCGGCCCCGGACACCAGCACCGGCTTCTGCGCGGCTTCTACTTCAGCCCTCGGACCCACTTTCTGAACCATGTTCATCAGATTTTATACAGATCATGACTTCATGCCAGCCCACTTCACTTAACATCAACAAACACCGTGCTGCATTGCTTCAAGCAGAACCATGAGAGACCTTCTCATAGATATAAGGAAATAACGGACTTGAATAGATATGCAGATACAAACTCAACCCTGAACATTCATTAATTCAAATAGCATACGCTACTTTTCTTCACTGAAGCCGTGTACATACGCACTTTCCTGCATACCAACCCGCGTATACTTCTGTGTATTTTATTCTTCAGAAACCCTAACTGCCATACGCGCTTTTCATGAAGAGAACTCGCGTATATACGCGCTTTCTCTGAAACCAACTAGCGTATAGATCTGTAAAAATAAATTTTGTAGAACAGACCAGATCTATAAAACTTACCCAGATTTATTCATTTTCTTCAGCAGACTTGCACCAGTTCTTCATGATTTCGTCAGTCGATCAAACCAAAGATTCATCATCGTCAGATCTAGAGATCTTGAACCATCATTATATCCATGGGTGCATCATAAATTTTGATCTATCAATTAAGAACAGAGTTCATCCATGCAGATATTCCTTAGAGAAATTTATTCATCAACAACCCTTACACATGCACACCTTCCACTATGATCTTCTTCTCCTTAAATACATTTAGCTTTTACCAATACCATGAGTCAAAACCACACAACTTTCGATGGTATTCTTGGACGGAATCAAATAAACCATGCAACGCTCAATACTGTGTGCCAAAACCATGGTAATGCCCCTTGGTATTATAATTTTGGAGCGCAAAGGCCTCTGTGACTTGAGACATTTTATCAGCGTGCCTATCTGTAACTCCAGCGCACAAGAAAGTGCATATACATTGTGACATATTATATTTATCATTTCTCCAGCATTTACTAGAATTCTTTTCTCTGTAGATACATCATTCTTACATCTGTAATACATAGGTTTCTATCCAAAGACAACTTCAACAATTCAGTTTTCATCAAGGACAACTTCATCAAGTAGGTTGCCATCAAGGACAACTCATTGCATCATATTGCCAACACATAAAATTGCAAATCAGGTACTAGCAATTGTGCAGGAGTGTTAGCAACATCCAGCATCAAATATATCAGCCTATGATGTTCATATTCACAGCGGATTTCTAAAACATCTTTCTTTAAGATCAGGCAGAGAAACTTTACCAGCGTTTTAGAAGAAGCAACAAATTTAAGAGGAGATGGCTTAGAAATGGTTCTGGATTTGTTTTGTGGCTCACAATTGCGTAGGGAAGAAAACACATATAATATTGAAGTTGAATCAACGATTTGGATCATCCGGCTCAGATCCAATGGTCTTGCGGCATCACAAACTAAACAAAACTTATGAGAGATAGTGCCCTTGCAAAATGGTTTGGTTTAAACCATTATTTACAAAATATATGGTTATGATGCATTACGGCATCACTCAATCTTTTCTCAAGAAACTACTATAAGTGCTTCTGTAAGCAGTTTTTGGTTTTCAAAAGCATGGGTGATTTTGTCAAAAGGGTGTAACGGTGGGACCCAAAATACACCATTCGTTCTTTTAACTTCCAATCCTATTTTTGGTTTTATATTATATATTATATATATATAATATTAAAACAAGCATTTTGTAATTTTAATTAATTCCAAAATTTCCAAGAATCAATTTTAAAACTGATCATAACAGTTAGTTAGATTAGATAGCAGATATAAAAGCAGAGATAAGAAGAGGAAGAGAGGTTCCGGTTTTTGGACCTCTAGACAGTGATCTTTGTATTGAGATTTCAAGTGATTAATGAATGAAAAGCAAGCTTCTAGCATTCGTTGATATTGATGTGTCTTCTAGTTTACATAATGTATTTCTTGTCTTTGAATAAAATGAAGTATTGAAGCAGTAGGTCTCTTTTTACGTGTGTAAATAAGAGTTAAAACCCTTAATAGGCGCTCCTTCATTTTAATTGTTCCTTTCTTATAATTCTTCTAAAGTTTGAGATGATAGATTCTGTACAACAGCATATCATTTTGGGCTTTTTCCTTTCATTCTTCTTCTTATCATTTCATTCTATATCAGCAGATAATAGCATTGTGGGACATTTATAGCATTTGATTCTGAAGGTTTAATAATTAAAATCTGGAGGTGATTAAACAAGGATCAACATTTCTGTGACATAATTATATGAATGTCTTAAGCACGGATTCCTTTTCACAGCCAAGGAATTGTTTCTTAAGGTACAACATCAATTGGCGCTGTTGCCAGGGAACGAAGAAGCGAAGTTCATTTCCCTGGGTTTTCTTTCTATTTCCTCTGATTGTTCAGCGAGGAGGAAGTACTCGGCTGTGTTTACTTTTTACAGAATTCTCATTTTCAAAAAGCCAAACGCGAGGTCAAATACCTTGCAGCAGAAGGTTTCATAATCCCTTATTCTTGATGGTGAACAAGATTCATATTTGAAGTTTGGCTGTTTATTATTCACCTGGCGACTCCACTGATGAAGTTTTCATTAGATGAAGAATTTTTCTAGCAAGAAGATGAGAAAGTATCATGGAAAAAACATGTATCCAAATTTCCGTTTTTTAAAGGAGGTTTTATTTTTTACTGTCAGTTTAGTGGTCTATTTTCCCTTTTATATTAAAAGGATTGTTTCCTGCTTTATTTTATCAGAAGATTATAAGGCCCAAAATGTAAATTCATTATTGGAAAAAGATGATTTTTCTTCTGCTTGTATTATAGATGTTGACACAAGTGTATCTCCTAAATATGAAAGGAGGGATGATTTTTGTATTACAATCCCGAAAGATAATCAGTCACAGTCTGGGCATAAAGGTGATGATTCATCATCTTTGGATGATAATATTTTGCCTCACAAGAAATTGACTGTTTTTTAGTTCAAAAACAAAGAAATCTTTAAACCCCTGAAGCTGCCCGCCATTCTCCATCAATATCCTTCAAAAGGATTCAAGTCCTTGCCAAGTTTCTCTGGGAAGGAGAAGGACCTTTCAGCTAAACTACATATCTTGGAATTTGAGTACTTTCTGGACAAATTTCAAATTATTTATGAAGACGTAGCTTTAAGGATGTTTTGTCATTCTTTAAAGCAGGATGCTCAGCAATGGTTCTAGTGTTTGGAAGCAAGTTCAATTAATTCCTGGCAAGACCTTCAAGATATATTTCTTACATATTGGGGCGAGAATAATTCATATGAAAAGCACCTCTTGGAATTATATTCTATCTGGAGGCAAAGCAATGAATCAATTTCTGAGTTTAATAGGAGGTTTCAAAAAAATTATTTCAGCATGCCAAAAGAAATTCGACCTCCAGAAGCAGCAGCTATGGTTTACTATTTGAAGGCTCTTTCTATTGTCTTGGCTTTGTATCTCAAGGAGAGAAAGCCTCGCACTCTGACGCTGATGTTTCTTTATGCACAAGAAATCGAAGATAATGTGTGGGCTTGTAGAAATTTTTCCTGTGATGTAGAAAGAACAAGTTTTGTCGAAGACAAGAGGGCCTGTGAAGAAAACATTGGAATTTCTTTACAAGAGAATGTAAATTCAGAGGTGAATAAAGATTTCCAAAAAGTATCAAAAGGTTCTTGTATTGCAACAATTGAACAACACTATGAAAGCATGGAAGATCATTGCAATAATTTTGTGAATAGCGAGGAAAATAGTGCAGTTTCTAAAACATGTTTGCAAGAGGAGGAAAATTTCCGTCAAGAATTGATGTTATACGAAGAACATCAGCATTATGGAGATCAAACCTTCGATTTTTATTTTCAGCCTAAATGCCTGCCTACAGAAAATGGCAGTCAAGTTCCTCACACACAATTTCTAATTGAAAAGTCAAACAATGAAAGAAGCTGCCATGTTCAAAGACGTCTACATCAGCAAAATGTTCAAGAAAAGAAGATAGCCAAAGTTTTGTCTCATGATTTCTATGAACTAGTTGTTGAATATATGACAAATTTCTTTGGTCAGCAACAAGCTTTTATGCAAGGGTATGTACAAAATTTTGTATATGAAAATTTTTCATGGTACATTCCTCTTTTGATTTTTAAATTTCAGCAGTATGAAGGTATTAAATCTAACAAGCAGATGTTGGATTGGTTCCATTGGAAGGTTGACTTCACTTGAGTAAGTTCAACCATACATATACATATATAGGAGTTGTACATAAATAAGCTCAGGAGTTGAGCATTCCCAGTTGCAGTATTTCTAGTTTATCATTTTCAGTTCAAGAATAAAGATCCTAGAAGAGAGAGGTTTCAGAGAAGTTTGAAATTTTCAGAGATTTTAGATTGGGAGAAAATTCAGTTTGACTTGACTCCATGCCCAATAAAGGCTACCGGTCTACAAGCTCACTTTGCTCCATGCCCAATAAAGGCTATTGATCTACAAGTTCTCAGCACTTTGCTACCAAAGTGTTGTCCCCAATTAGAGCCAGATGTTGTAGCCTAATTCGACTCAGCTAAAATTCAAGAGAGGGTCTCAGCAATTCAATGTTGCTAAGGAAAAAATTATTAAGATTTAAAAAGAATTGGAACATGTTCAAATAAAAATAATCGCAAGCTCAACATATGTTGCTCAATGATTCACCTCTATTGGATGACTTAATTACATTGCAAGGCGGATATTTGGAGCAGTCATTCGTGATTTGAATCAGGTGTTGGCATTTTGGGAAACCCAAATAGTTATTTTTGAGTAATGAATTGAGTATTAAAACAATCACTGCCAAATAATCCGAGTTTTAAGATTTCTTATAAAAATCTCAGAATAGTAGAAGCAGGGGCTTTAATGAGTAGGTTGCCCAGGAAGCTAATGCTAAGATTTGTACGTTTGGGTCTTACCAGATATTCAGAATTTTTGAACTACAATTAAGTGCATGAATTTTTTGGCAAAACGACGTGATGTCTATTCAAATGTAGCAGGTTTTCTATGGGTGTTAATTGGGCATTACTTATGACCAGAATTTGTCAGCTCTACCCAAATGCATTGCCTAGCATGTTGGTTTGCTGCTTTTTCCGAGTGTATACGCAGTGGCGCTGGCCAAACCCAATTGACTTCCGCGAGGAAATTTCCCAGAAATCCAAATATTTTTAAGAGATTTCAACAATTCTTCGAATGTCTATTTTCCCAGAAACGTCTTTTAAAATTGGATTTGACTTATTCTACAGAAATTCGATTTGTGTTTGACAATTTTGTCCGCATAAAAGATTGTGGATTCATAAAATGAATTTTAAATTCGAAGATTGCTATAAATTTCTGTCTCATCTTACACCAGATGAGTCCAAACCACTTTCAGAAACAAATCCAGTGGAATATATAACTACTCATCGAATTTATCTTGGTTTTCTCCTTGACTATTTTAAGGTTTTGTCAAACATTATAGGAACAGGATGGAGTTCTCATTCGGAACAAGGAGTTGGAGACCTGGAGATGTTGTACAAGGACAAGATAGTCTATTTACAAATCAATCTTCTTTGGGGCTACATGTGCCAGGTTTCTTTGATAAGATCCTTCCTATCAACAATTGTTTATTGCAACATAAAATTGCAAATCAGGTACTAGCAATTGCGCAGGAGTGTTAGCAACATCTAGCATCAAATATATCAGCCTATGATGTTCATATTCACCGGATTTCTAAAACATATTTCTTTAAGATCAGGCAGAGAAACTTTACCAGCATTTTAGAAGAAGCATCAAATTTAAGACGAGATGGCTCAGAAATGGTTCTAGATTTGTTTTGTGGCTCACAATTGCGTAGGGAAGCAAACGCATATAATATTGAAGTTGAATCAACGACTTGGATCATCTGGCTCATATCCAATGGTCTTGTGGCATCACAAACTAAACAAAACTTATGAGAGATAGTGCCCCCGCAAAATGGTTTGGTTTAAACCATTATTTACAAATTCTACGGTTATGATGCATTACGGCATCACTCAATATTTTCTCAAGAAACTGCTATAAGTGCTTCCGTAAGCATTTTTTGGTTTTCAAAACCATGGGTGATTTTGTCAAAAGGGTGTAACGGTGGGACCCAAAATACACCATTCGTTCTTTTAACTTCCAATCCTATTTTTGGTTTTATATTATATATATTATATATATAATATTAAAACAAGCATTTTGTAATTTTAATTAATTCCAAAATTTCCAAGAATCAGTTTTAAAACTGATCATAACAGATAGTTAGATTAGATAGCAGATATAAAAGCAGACATAAGAAGAGGAAAAGGGGTTCTGGTTTTTGGACCTCCAGACAGTGATCTTTGTATTGAGATTTCAAGTGATTAATGAATGAAAAGCAAGCTTCTATCATTCATTGATATTGGTGTGTCTTCTAGTTTACATAATGTATTTCCTGTCTTTGAATAAAATGAAGTATTGAAGCAGCAGGTCTCTTTTTACGTGTGTAAATAAGAGTTAAAACCCTTAATAGGCGCTCCTTCATTTTAATTGTTCCTTTCTTATAATTCTTCTAATGTTTGAGATGATAGATTATGTACAACAGCATATCATTTTGGGCTTTTTCCTTTCATTCTTCTTCTGATCATTTCATTCTATATCAGCAGATAATAGCATTGTGGGACATATATAGCATTTGATTTTGAAGGTTTAATGATTAAAATCTGGAGGTGATTAAACAAGGATCAACATTTCTGTGACATAATTATATGAATGTCTTAAGCACAGATTCCTTTTCACAGCCAAGGAATTGTTTCTTAAGGTACAACATTGAGGTTCTCAACAAAGGAGGAAGCTTAAGCATGCTAAAGAAGGTGGGATTCACTGCCACATAGTTGATGTGATTGAGATATGTTAGTGATTTTGTGCTAATTCCTCTTTCATATTTTGAAACAAATGTCTTACATGTGCTTAAGGGTTCAAGTTCTCTTGAAAGTTATTGAGTCTCATGAGTGTTTTTCATGTTAATTTTATGAACAATTTAACATAAAAGAAAGACTAAACGACAACAAATAAAAGTACAGTACATCACCATACAACACATCAACACAGGGATTTGATGAAGGAGTTCACCCCTCTTGGGATACATCTCCTTGGTCCAGCTTCCATGGCTTGGGCCTCTATATTATGCTCAAATTTGTTGAATGATGTGTTTAGAATTCTTTTCTACTCCTAAAACCAACACGAATGAGTTCAGAACACTCAAAAATGGTACCTTATGCTCTTTCTACTCCTAATTTTGACGAAAATTGACTGAGTTATGACCTCTAACAGTTTGTTCCACAATTTCCTCCATAAATTTAGCTAACTACCACTATCAGGGCTAGCTAGCACCAAACATAGCCTTTCCGTCGTATTTATCGGACCGCCAATTTAATCTGGATTAATGTTAATAAACCCGCTTAACATTAATTAAGTCGGGTTAATGCTAAAACCTGTGCTTTGTGGAAAATTCAAATTAAGTTTAATAAACAAGGATTAGTGCCTAATTAAGAGCGCATTAAGGCTAAGCGCCTGGTGCTTCGTTGTGGTCTTCAGGTTGTGGTTGCATGTGTTGGGGGCTGGCCCCCTCCCCCCGTCGGCATTTCCATGAAAGCATCAGTATATGCGAAGAACATTATGGGTAAGAAACAAGTGGTAACGGAGATGGTGGTGTGTGTTGTTGGCGGGATGGAGGTCTTTTGTTCGACCCCCACTCGGTTCTTCCAGCTATAAAAAATATTTTGTTACACTGTGAGGATGGCACGTGGCGGCCCCAGGCTGAGCCATGTGTCCCCACATCATTGGCCCTTCAAAACCCAATGAAATCCTGCCAATTCACCATAATTTTGAACCAATCCACAACTTCCACTTGGAAACCATTCATTCGCTGGAGGAAAAGGTTCACTAAAATTTGACCTCCCCAGTTAGCATGCCGCGTCAATAGTACGGACTGCTGACTGGGCTCCCTGTCTGCCTTTTTTCCAAATATTTCATGTTTATTAAAACAAGCAGAATTCATTTTTGAATCCATACAGAGTCCATTTCGCGTGAAACGAGTTGCACCAGATTCAAAATGACGAACACTACATGGTCGTTTAGGGGTTTCGAGTCATTCTGAAAACTTTTATTTTTTAGCATAATTATGACCACATAATCATTCCTCCCAAATGGAAACTTTTGGACCCCGAAATCTCTTTCATTACTGAACATGTGGATGAGGGTAGAATTCCCTCACCCTTCTAGTCTCAATCCACTGGAATTTTCCTAATTTCAAAAATTTGAGCTTTTCATAAAAACCAATCTTTTTCCTTCATTCTGGAGACCCTGTCTTGCTGTTGTAGACACTGTCATGTTGCAATTTCCCATAATTTGTAGAAAAACAAGATTTCCTTTAAGAAACAAACTTTTTCCCACCTCGATCATCAATCAAAGGAAACTTGGAAACTTTTCACCTCGAATATTGTCGACATGGAAATTTTTAGCTTGTCTCGCCTTGTGTTTGCCTTGAATCTTGATCAAATGTGATCACCATCGCCATACAGCATCCCATTTCAAAGAAAATACTTTGTGAAACCCACAAGAAGAAATTTTGAACCCAATTCCCTCTCTGTCAAATTTTTTTGGTGCTTTCTCTTTGACCTTTGCACTCTCTTGCACTAGCATCTTGTTTCCATCACTGTTCAACACTGATGTGGACTGCTGCAAATATTTCACATCTTGTTAGAGCCCTGAAACATCTTATTAAAAACATTATCAACCTAAATGAAATCATACTTTTCATTTGATGCATCTTTTTGAAAAGTCTCATTCAAAACATCACTATGCTTGAACATTAACAAAGCCAAATTTTGACTTGCATTCAGTATTCTCTTCATTTGTC
Organism: Pinus albicaulis; assembly: GCA_034641835.2. Lineage (NCBI taxonomy): Eukaryota > Viridiplantae > Streptophyta > Pinopsida > Pinales > Pinaceae > Pinus > Pinus albicaulis. Next base: position 61,582,603 of record CM076583.1, on the reverse strand, counting down.
CTGCATGTATAAGAGACAAACTCCTCTTCTTCTTATGCACACTAACTATGTACTCAATTCCATTCTTGAACAAATGGTACCTATTCTCATGGCGATGAAATACCACCCTCCTATCATAAATATAAGGACTTCCTAAAACAATATTTGAAATATCAAGTGGCACTACATCAAGTTCAACTTTGTCAAGAAAGTTTGAATTGATTGCAAACCTTAGGATGCACTTCCTTGTTACCTGCAAGTTTGCATTCTTACATATCCAGCCTAAAGGATAAGGTCTTGGATGTGTAACAGTTTCTATATTTAACCTATTAACTAAGTCTTCATAAATAAAATTGGCTTAAGAACCACTATCAAATAGTGTGTCTATTTTGGTATGTTTTGAAACAACTCTAATATGAAAGAGTTCAATTCTTGTATCATCATCTTGAGTTACATTAGAAAAAATTGAAGAATTAGTTCTTTCTATTTTCTTACCTTTCAAACCCATTGATGTAATATTGGTTTCATCTCCTTAATCTGAACCAAGGTCATGTCCAATGATTGTAGTTTTTTTCTTCTTCTCTTTGGTTTTAAGTTTGTTTGGCTTCAACAGTGGATGGAGTTGCCAACAATGGTATTCATCATGGAAATTTTTTGAACAATGTTTACATGTGATTTTCTCTTTCTCTATTTTAATAGAACCATTTTTCTTTCCTTTTCCATTAACCTTACCCTTTCCTTTACCTTCATACTCAAGGAAACTATCACTTTTCTCATATGCAATATGTTTCCCTCTTGCTTCTAGATGTGTGGCTTCAACACAAACCTCATCTAGGTTTGTGGGATTGAACATGAGAATAGTATGTCTAAGATATTTGTGCAAGCCCCCAATATACTTTAACAAAGTTTCTTTAGAAGATAATTTGACACCCACAACTAGTGCTCTTCTCCTAAACTCTTGTGTATAATTTTGAACACTTTGTCCCTTTAGTCGTCTAAAATTCTATTAGCCCATAATGGCTTTTTTCATGTAAGCTAGAGGGTAAAATTTCCTTTTAATGGAAAAAATGAAATCAAACCAATAAATTGAGATCTTACCATGTTTTTTAATCTCATCTTGTATCCTTGCTTCCCACCATACAAGTGTTGCACCCTACATTCTCAAGGAACCCAATTGAATCTTTATGTCATCCTCTTCAAGGTTATGAATTTTGCAATAATCCTCCAACTGACAAATCCAATTATCCAACTTCTTTGCATTCACTTCACCATTATACATCGGTAGCTCAAATTTAACATCAAGTTTAAGTAAGGGTGATTTACCAGTTCCTTTTGAAGTATGTGGATGAACAGATTGAAGGGTTGTGGTAGTGGAAGATGATGAAGAGGAAGGTGAAGATGGAGGTGAGGATGATGGTGGAGTGGATGGTGGTTTATTACCATTTCCATGACCTCCTCCTCCTGAAGAACCCTATCCTCTTGGAGGCCTAGAACTTTCTCCTTGCATCCTTAAATTTCTCTCCTCATAGAGGACCTTTACCATCTCAGTCATATCAAAAAAATCCTTTTTGAATGCTCTCTCCTCTTCTGTCATGGGAGGTTCTCCTTCATGAGACATTCTCACTGAAGACTCAACTTAAATTTGAGGATGTTTTGGTGTTGAAGACTTTGTAAACCTTTCCCTTCTTCCTCTTGACTCAACTACAAGGATTTCAACCAGCTTCCCTTCTCCTCTTTTGAGTTTTAACCTTCTAAGAATGACACAAATGTGCAAACAATTAGATCCTTTCTTTCACAAAAAACCTAAAGGCTCTGATACCAAAAATGATCTGATTGGGGTATTTTATTAATGTTGAGCTAATTCCTCTTTCAGATTTTGAAACAACTGTGTTACATGTGCTTAAGGGTTCAAGTTCTCTTGCAAGTTATTGAGTCTCATGAGTATTTTTCATGTTAATTTTATGAATAATTTAACATAAAAGAAATACTGAACAACAAAAAATAAAAGTACAATACATCAACACAGGGATTTGATAAAGGAGTTCACACCTCCTGGGCTACATCTCTTTGGTCCAACTTCCATGGTTTGGGCCTCTATATTATGCTCATATTTTCAAAAAGATGTGTTTACAATGCTTTTATGCTCCTTAAACCTCCACCAATGAGTTTATAACACTCAAAAATGGCACCTTACGGTCTTTATGCTCCTAATTTGGTTAAAAACTGGCTGAGTTATGACCTCTAACAGTTTGTTCCAAAATTTCCTCCCTAAATTTAGCTAATTGCCACCATTCGAGCTAGTTGGCGCCAAAAATATCCTTTCCTCCGTATTTATCGGACCACCAAGTTAATCCGAATTAATGTTAATAAACCCGCTTAACGTTAATTAAGTTGGGTTAATGCTAAAACCCACTCTTTGTGGAAATTCTGGATTAAGGTTAATAAATGCATATTAGTGTCTAATTCAGCACACATTAAGGCTAAGCCCTCGGTGCTCCGCTGTGGTCTCCAGATTGTGGTCGCATGTGTTGGCGGTTGGCCCCCTCTCCCCCCCGTCGACATTTCCATTAAAACATAAGTATATGAGAAGAACATTATGGGTAAGAAACAAGTGGCAGCGAAGATGGTGGCATGTGTTCTTGGAGGGGCAGAGGTCTTGTATTCGACCCCCACCCAGTCCTTCCGTGTATGAAAAATATTTTTTTACACTATGAGGAGGGAAAGTGGCGGCCCCAGGATGAGCCACATGTCCCCTCCTCATTGGCCCTTCAAAAGCCAATGAAATCCTGCCAATTCACCATAATTTTGAACCAATCCACAGCTACCACTTGGAAAACATTCATTCGTCGGAGGAAAATGTTGACTAAACTTTGACCTGCCTAGTTAGCATGCCACGTCGGCAGTACGGACTACTAATTGGGCTCCTTGTCTGCCTTTTTGACAAAAAAAATTTCTTTAGTAAAATGAACAAAACTCATTTCTAAAGCCATATAGAGTCCATTTCACACAAAATGAGTTGCGTCAGATTCAGAACGATGAACACTACGCGGTCGTTCAAGTTTCAAGTCATTATGAGAAATTTGATTTTTTAGCATAATTCTGAGCACCTGATTAACGGTCCACAAATAAGGGAAATCCATTCACCTATAAATATAAAATCAAACTTATTCAAGGCCTCACTTTACAAATAATCCCTAAGAAAAATAAAAGTGAAGAGGATTCAATTGAGATTCAATCCACCTCTTCTCCTATTATGCTAACCACTAATGGGTTTGGATAAGGAAAAATAAAAAATAAATTGGATAAGGGTTGAACATACTATTGGATATTATAGATATGGGGCCATCGCCAGCTATGTGCCATGGGACCCTAGGTAAAATTTCAAGGAATAACAACAAAAACACTAGAGTTAGATGCATCAACATATTTTCATCAAATTTGTTGCACAAGGGTGTGTAAGAGATTAAGTTGAAGGTTGATGATGTGCCTCCACATTATAGACAATGAGACTGATCTATGACATATGTTGGCCTTTTCTTGTACTTGATAAACTTACTATCTGGAGTATGATGAATATAAAATATAGTTTTATGCAATTGATTTATGAATACATTGAATAGTTACTTAATTTTGTTGCATGTGATTATGTGTTCAATTTCATGATGTTGAGAATATTTGAATGCATAATTCTTGAGCAAGTTGAATTGCTGATATTTTTCCACTTTAGCTTTCCGTAAGGAATTAATGGGAGTTCATCCCCTCATCTTCTTCGATTTTCCAACAAGATTTTAAGGCACACTATTCAATTCACTCACTCGAATTGTTGGTCCTTGAGATGAAATCCATCGAGGGATTTGGTTTCTAGAACTAACGGCCCTAATTTTAAGGATGATGGAAACACAACCCCTTCAATGAAGGAGTGATTAAAGGGATAGATTAATGTAATTTTTTAGCATAAAAGAATCCCAAGGACTAGCCTTGAGTTAACTAGTCAATGTTTGCAATAATTCATAGGGTATTATTCCTTCAAGTTGTATCTTTATTTTTGGATGGCATGTTAAATGAAACATCTTATTTTCAAAGTTATTTTTATTATTTTCTTCAATGTTCCTGTGATAACATTGAATAGAACCCACCTATAGTTGATCTAGGGACCTCTTGTACTTTGCTTCACTTTACTTTTAATTCTTGTTGTTTATGAATAAAATTAAGCATGAGTAGTTTATTTCCTATAACAACTTAAGTTAACTCCATGGTAGCATTTCAAAGTGTATTTGTGTCATTTCATGTTGTAATTGCTTCCTCTTTACCTTCATTTGCTAAATTCCACTTGCAAATTTTGTTCAGTGTGCCATTGGTATATGTGTTACAAAATCATCTCTACTCTCACTAGAATTCTCAAAAGTACATCTCCAAACAATAGCAAATAGAAACACCTTCAACCCTTTTTTGAATGTTTCTTCCCTTTTCCTTTATATACATATTTTAATGGATAGACAAAATGATTTTTTTCACTGTATTTTTTTTGTTAATTTTAACTAAAATCTGGTACATATTTTTAAAAATTTGAGCTAAAGTTATTTAATATGTAGAATTGGAGTGCCCTGGGTTTTCAGGCTATTGAATCTATTTATACATTGAAAAATGTATTTTAAACAACAACAACAATCACAATATCCTTTGAAATTGTATATTCAAATTATGTGAAAAACCTCATTTTCTCTACAAGTTAAACTATGCCTATATATGATGTTTAATTATTCTATGTTTTGATTTTTTTGGTTAAAATTAAAAAATGGATTAAACCCCTGAAAAACTAGTGGACCACTTATATTATAGAGATTTCATAACTCAAATTTGTGATTCCAACAAATCTATCATATTTACACCAAGGCGTTCCTATGATGGGTTTGGCTGGGCAGATTTGACCTATTTTAGTTCTCCTCCCTCCTGGAATTAGCTAGGAAGTGTGTTGTCCTTTAAAGTTTTCTAAATCTCATCCTAAATGAAAAAAGAAAGATTATAATCTCTAAATTTTGAGATATTTTGATTTTTCATTGGTTTTTAAATTAATTTATAATAAAATTAAGTTTTATTGGGTTTTGAAAAATAAATCTATAAAAATATTGGAATAATAATTAATATTTTTTATATTTAAATTTTTTAAATTAATTTATAATAAAAAATATAATATTTATTATACAAATTTTTACTATATATTATTAATATATAAGTATTTTTTAGACATGGCACTACATATGTCATGTCCTTTAAAGTTTTCTAAATCTTATTCTAAATTAAAAAAGGAAAGATTCTAAAGTGCCATGTGGTTTAAAGTTTTCTAAATCTCATTCTAGATAAAAAAGAAAGATTCTAAACTCTAAATCTGGAGATATTTTGATTTTTCATTGGTTTCTAAGTTAATTTATTATAAAATTAAGTTTTATTCGGTTTTAAAAAACAAATCTATAAAAGTATTAGAATTTTTTTATATATATATATTTAAATATTTCAAAGTAAATTTATAATTTAAATATTTATTATACAAAATTTTAAAATATGTTATTAATATATAATTTTTTTTTTATTATTATTATTATACTATATTATTATGATATAGTAAAAGAGGGAAGAAAGATTTAACAACAGTGAAGAATGACCCAAATATGTGATGGAGTTTGAGCTAGAACGACCCAAAGATGTGATGGAACTTGATGGAGCTTAGCTAGAAGATGCCAAAGATGTGATGGAGTCTTTTGTGCTTCTCTCTTTTAATAAATTTGATGGATTGGATGTGCCTGCAATCTATTAAATTTTAGGCCATAATCAATGTCATTGGTGTTTATTTTACCCCAAAATGGAAAATTATGGATACTTGGACCATGATTTGAAGCATTCAAGGATTCATATTTTTATTAGCAAGCCAAAGCTTGAGATCACACACGATGTGCTTGGGATTTCACAAGTGGCACTGCAACTTCATGGAATTAGCTAGGAATTGTGCGTGCTTTAAAATTTTCTAAATCTCATCTTAAATGAAAAATGAAAGATTTTAATCTCTAAATTTTGAGATATTTTGATTTTTCATTAGTTTTTAAAAATTAAGTTTTATTGGGTTTTGAAAAATAAATCTATACAAATATTAGAATAATAATTTATATTTTTTATACTTAAATGTTTTAAAATTAATTTATAATAAAATATTTAATATTTATTATACAACATTTTAATATATATTATTAATATATAAGTATTTTTTAGAGGTGGCACTACACATGGAATTCACTCGAAAGTGCAATACTGTTTAAAGTTTTCTAAATCCCATCCTAAATGAAAAAAGAAATATTATAATCTCTAAATCTTGAGATATTTTGATTTTTCATTGGTTTCTAAGTTGATTTATTATAAAATTAAGTTTTATTGGGTTTTAAAAAATAAATCTATAAAAATATTAGAAAAATAATTTATTTTTTTGTATATATTTAAATATTTTAAAATTAATTTATAATACAAATTTTAATATTTATTATACAAAATTTTAATATCAGAAATATTTAACAACAGTGAAGAATAACTCAAAGATGTGTTGAAGCTTTAGCTAGAACGTGATGGAGTCTTTTTTGTTGTCTTCTTTTAATCAATCTGATAGATGTGATGAAGCTTCAGCTAGAACTAGCTAGAATGACACAAAGATCAGATGGAGTCTTTTTTGTTGTCTTCTTTTAATCAATCTGATGGATTGGATGTGTCTTTAATCTATTAAAGTTTTGGCCAAAATCAATGCCATTGGTGTTTTTTTTACCCCAAAATGGAAAATTGTGGGTACTTGGACAATGATTTAAAGCATTCAAAAGCCTGAGATCACAGACTGTGTGTTTGGGATTTCACAGCGATGACCTAGAAATTGGTTGGTGAATTTAAGATTGTCTACTTTAGAAGATAACTCCTATACCAAAAAAATATTATGTAATTGCAATCACCACAAGTGAGAAGTGCTACCCGTTTAGCTTAAATTAAGGACTTTTATATTATAATGGTTCCCATATTTACAAAACTTAGAACCTAGAAGTTCAAAACTAGCACATAAATGAACTTAACCAGAAAATGATGGACTTTTATATTATCATGGTTCTCATATTTACAAAACTTAGAACCTAGAAGTTCAAAACTAACACAGAAATGAACTTAACCATAAAATGATTAACGAAAATAGAATTAGATTATTTTCCCTCGAAGAGTGTCTCTCTTTCCACCTCTGGAAGAGCTCCAGTTCCACCTCCTTTGTTGTCATTCTCATTCTATAGAGTGTACCCAAGGAATTGACAATGACTTCTTTCTAAATACCGAAAATGCCTTCTCCAATCCTAATAACAGTGTAATTATGCTTATCAGTTGTTAAAATCTAATAGGTCCTTTTCAAAGATTTGGATGCCCCTTTCTAAGGTCTCTCAGTGGCTTTAGATATTTGTCATCTACATCTCCTTATAGAGAAGCAGTTCTGCTATATTCATAGAAATGATTAACAATGTTTGCATTGAAGTGAGTGGCAAGATAATCTTCTCAAATTTTATATTCCTTCAATGTACCTTTACATCTTTAAGAGCAATTACTAATTTAAACAATTTTGATTACTCAAAACATAAAACAAGATACTTTGACCTTTATTTAAAATATAAAATATTTTTTGGTTTTTTCACTACTATTTTATTTTTACCTAAAATTTGATAATAAAAAAACCAAGAGACTTGTTTGAGAAATGAGATAATTTTTTAGTTTTTTCACTACTTTTTTTTTTATCTAAAATTAATTAAAAAGGAAAAAATATAATTTTTAATGGTTCAATTTATACCATCGGAAGATTATATCTACTAAATTTATTTTTTTAAACACTAAAATATTAAAATCTCATTAATTCTGACCAGTAAAATAACTGCCAGTCTTATTTCCCAGTCCATCAACCCATAAATAAATGGAGAAAGGAAATGTCCACCATAAAATAATCTACTGTTTTAATCTCACAGTGAGCATTTCCTGTTTAGGCACATTTATGAGCCTATAGACTGAAAAATAAACCTCGCCTAAAAAAACCAACAAATCAGTCACCTCAATTAGACTGATCCTCTGGCCTGTGAGGAATCTAGAAAAACGGGCCAGCCGTGGGTATCCACCAACGGAATCTTTTCTTCGGCGCCTCCAGCACCGCCACCGAAACTGTCTTTCATCGACAGTTCAAAATGGACAAAAAAAAAACTGCCAGCTTTTCAAGCTCCATTTATCGTACAAACATGCATAGATTTTAGGAATCGATGCATCTTCAGCAAAACCTGATAGCGTTGATCAGAAGGAAGAAATATATATGTATATTTCTTCCTCACCTGGGCCGCTACATGTCGGCGCTGTTCTCGAGTTGCTACTACACCGACGATTCCATTCACCGACAAATAATATGCACGCTGTATTTTTTACGGCACAATCGCAACAAACTTAACATATTTCCACAAAATAAAGCTTTATTTATTTTATGTAAATGAATAAACTTTCCTATATAGTGCTATTTTTTTAATGCTATTTTTTTGGACTTTATCGTACTTAATTTGACAGAAACTAAATTAAATGTTGAAGGACGAGTTTTAGTAGCACTCAAATAACACAATTAAGGTACTATGACACATTATAGGCTATTAAATCATAATTTTAAATGTTGAAGGAGGAGTTTTAGTAGCACTCAAATAACACAATTAAGGTATTATGACATATTATAGGTTACTAAATCATAATTTTAGTAAGAGGGTTATCTTCCAATGAAATAGAGAATCTTTTCGTTGGAATTGGGGTAGTTTGGAAGGTATTTTTTAGAAAAGGAAACACACCAAAAGTGAGTTGGTTGGGCAAGTTACCCAAATAGTTAGGGTTTTGACCAAAAGTCGTGTGTTTGAACCCAAGTTAATTAATTGTTTAATCTAATTTGTTGTTAAGCGGTATAATAGAGTTTGTTTGATGGACAAAGAAAACCCCCAAGATCACTCACACAAAAGTATAAATAAGAGGCCAAAGGAGAGACCTAAACACAAAGTGGAGAAAGACTTTCACAAATAAAGGTTTCCTTTTAAAAATAACCATACATTGAGTAACCGCATTCAACATGAGAATCACATAATAATTAAAGACACATATATCAAGTGTCCAAAATTTTACAAATTATCCATCATATCTTTAACTTCTACGATATAATAATTATATATAACAAATAAGCATGTAGGAGAACTTTTCAAATACAACAAGATATCGTGCACCAAAGAGGATGAAGTCATGATCACAAGGTCATTAATCCTTTTTCTTCTTGATGTTGTCTATGTACATGTGTGGAGAATGTTGTCTCCCAACGTTGTTGACTTACCGGTTGACCTCCCATCTTACTCCTTGAGTACTCTTCTTCTTCATCAACTCCTGAGCAGCAATGAAACTATAAAGTAGAGGAAGAACAATAGCAAGTGGAGGTGAGCACTTGTGGCTCAAGGGTTCCCTCTCTTATGGGATCCACTTCAGCAAAATCACTATAGACTCAGTGATTAAACATTATGCAATTCATCCAACAATAGGGAAAAAAGTGTCCCCTCTCCCATAGTTTTCTCCTTCTTTTATAACAGGTTTCATAGGTGACACTTTTCACTTCACAAAAAAACAAAAAAAAATTATTAATATAAAAATTTGATTATTCACCCATCTATGTGCCAGCCTCTTAGTAAGGCTCTTTTAAATTATTTACTTAAATTCTTATTAAAAAACATAATTTCCCTCATCGTGACATGACTCCCTATTTATTCTTCTAGTTGTCTCTTGATCCTCCTTCTTTACCTCTTATTTTATGTTCATTATTGACTTGTCAACTGGTAGGTCTCATATTTGTTTCTTACCCTTTTTTATCTCAAGTTGAACTCTTGGATGGAGATCTTTGTGTTGTGCTTTTAAAAGAATTATTATTTAATTTCATACACCGCCCTCCTTTCTTAATGAGGTTAAATTATCCTTTGATTAATGTTTAACTTTATTTTCCCTTCTCCTTTTGCTTAGTATAACACTCAAATACTTCATAATTATTTTAATACACATTATCTATTTAAGATTTTCCAAACGTGAGAAGGTTAGAGTTACTCAATTAGTCATGTTTTTGTAATTCTTCCTACTTTCCCTGTATCCCAAGGTTTTCTATTGATTTAGTTAATTTAATTCTCATACCTCACTTATTACATGGTGTGAATTAGTCCTCATCATTGTATGATTATCAACTATTAATTATATTTCAACTTTTTCTTCTTGATGTCAAAGGTGACAAGTCAGTCGTGCCCTTCAATAAATTTCCTTTGAAGTTCAAAGGGTGTCATGCCACTTTCCATTTATCCATCCTCCAACTATGAGGGGAAAAATAGGGTGTGACAATGAAGACACTTTCCCTCTCCTATGTCACTCTCTATAATAATACTAATGGTGATGGGGATCAAGGATTTTACCTTGATACATGCCCCTTAAGAAATCCTCATGAGTGACCCAATCCAGAGTCCACCCTCATGGCATCGTGATCTTCAAGGTGAAGGTATTCCAACCCTTCCATCTCAAGTCATGACACGAGTGCTAGCAGGTGAAATTAAGGGTGTATCTCGCCCCTCCTGTTGGCATGGGATAAATTTTAAATTTACACCTTGGCATGCATATTTTTAAAATTCATTAGTGAAGGTGGGTCAAATTTGAAGTGGCTTTGGTAAAGTTATTTCGATTGAAATTGAATGTATTTAAAATATAGAATTAATGAAGGTGGGTCAAATTTGAAGTGGCTTTGGTAAATTTATTTCGATTGAAATTGAATGTATTTAAAATATAGAATTAATTAATTAATTCTATATTTTAAAAATTGTTAATCCGATGCATATTCTGCTTATGGGCGATGATAGTTGATTAAAATCAATGGTTCCAATCTAATTTCGGACCCCCTCGATGTTTCGAAGTTTAATGGAGAAGGGGGGGGGGGGGGGGGGGGGGGGGTCTGAAATGGGTTTATTTTCATTTCCAAACCAAGGACCACGTGGCAAGGCGTAAGGGGGAGTTACGCACCCCCCCTCTGTCTGGCCTATAGTTGAGGCACTCCTACGGAAATCTGATTTTGGACTTAACGACATCATGAAGTTCAGCCTGTAAAATTGCAGTACGGTGACTATACGGGTACTCAACGGGGGTTTTCTTCCGCAACTTTTTTACGCCTCCACTGCGATGGGCTACACGGAGAAACTTTTGGATGAGGAGAGCTTGTGTAAAGACACAGGTCTTCCTTCTCCAGAGTGTTTGGGGTCCTTGGTTTGATAATGTTTAGAGGAGAGCTTTTAAAGGTGATTTCATAAAGCGAGATAGGATGGCGAGATCTACTTTAGACCCGTTGAATCCTATGAACAATCCATTACTACAAGATCTAGATGCTAATGGAGTGGCAAGGCTAACTAAGACTGATAAAGCTATACAGAAGGCTCTGAAGAAGGCTGTTATTGAAGGAATTTCCTTTGTCGGATATCCTCCGTCTCCATTGAAAGGAGTGGCAGACAAGAGTTTGGAGGAGGAAACAAACATCGAGGAAAGGAAAGAAATACAGAATGTGGTAGCTCTTGAAAAGACTCTCGATGAGAGTAATTTATATGGTGGTGGTGAGGCTTCTCTAAAGGAGAGAAACAACATTGATAATGATGATGATGCATCATTAAAGACTGGACTCACATAGTTGACAAGGAAGGCTTTAGATAAGAGTATTGGCAACAAAACCCATTTTCTAAGGAATGTGGATGAAAGGAACAGCGGGTCTTTACCTGAAACTTTGAGAGGGAATGGGCAGGTGAATTCTATGAGTTTAGCAGGGGTAGTGGAAAGGAATGGATTTTTGTACAAAGGCTTGAGAAAAGACATCAAATCCTTAGGCAAGAATATTGAGAGGCGGAAACTAGATGCTCAGAAAAGTAATTCCAAGAGGAAGGAAACGCTGCTGAAAAAGCAAGGAGGTGGTAGTGAGGAGGATATTGCAAGAAATTTGCATAGCGTAAGAGCATCAAAGATACATGAATCAAATATTTAGGATTATTTTGGCTTTCATCCTTTGTTGGTACTTGTTTTGCAGAGATATATAGCTTGAAAACTCCGAATAGAATTGCATAAAACATTACTGATAGTTTCCCAAGTGACAACATAGTGAGTTCAACGAATAGTGGGGATGAAGATATGGTCAAAATGAGTAACAGAAAGAACATAGATGTTCTGATACATGAAGGGAACAAAACTATAGGGACCACACACACTGAGGAAACACAGAGGCAAGGAGATCGAAACCATAATAATTTAATATCTCATCAAAAGGCCCAGAAGAAAATTCCTAACAGTGGAGATACTCTGAGATGGGTCTATTTTCCTACCCTGGATCCTCTCCTATCATTCTCGGAATTTATGGATGAATTCTATAAAATGGTAATTTTTCTATAAGAGTGCTTATGGCATGGAGAACTCCACCATGTTCATACCTCGTGAGACACCAGCGTAGCCTTGAAAGTCTTCTATACTTTCATCCTCATGCTTGTGTCATGGTGTTCTCTGACTCCACTAAACTTGATCTCTTCAATGATTTTCATAAGGACGGCTACAGAGTTGCAATTGTCATGCCAAACGTGGATGATCTTTTGATCGACACTCCAACACACATATTTTCTTTTGTTTGACTTGATTGGAGGAAGGTTGAACTTTATTATATTCATTACACTGAAATTTTGCGGCTTGCAACACTCTACACATATGGAGGGGTTTACCTTGATTCAGATGTCATAGTTTTGAAGATTTTTTTGCAAGAGTTTGATATTCCTTAAAGATTTCAGTCTACCCATACTTAGTGTTCTATATTTTCGGTTTGATGGCACTGTTGAGTATTCACCTAAATGCAATTTTTGTGGTGAATCTTGTAATGTCAATTAGTATTGCAGTAGAGTTCTGTGTCCACATTACCCATGCATTCTATGTGAGTGAAGGAGACAGGGCACAACGCTCAAAAGAAGCACCTACAACCATGGGAGCTTCTATCTTCAGTGAAATAAAAATTACAAAATTCGTTGGGTATACATGGCAGCCAGCGTCGTGCTAGACTTAATTACCCCGCAAATGTTGTCCGGAAAGTAGAGCCATCTTTCAGTTTTGTTTTATCGTTGCCTCTTCAGCATCTCACTGGCCAATTTTGGCTCACTTTACCATCTGTTGGTGTCCCGTGTTTTGATAGTTTGGAAAATCAAAAGACAAGGCAACATAATGGCGATCACGGTGGGACCCTTCTGAGTTAGCGACAATCTAAGTACCCTTCAGGACTCCAGAAATACCTTATTTTCAAGAATATCCAGTGATTATTAGCCACCTCATCGCCACCAACATAATGGCGATCACGGTGGGACGCGGAGTTCATAATTGCCTAGCAAGCTCTTATAGACTCATTAGTCTTTCAAACAACCATAGAAACTCAGAAAAACCCAAAAATATTTCAGTTTGGCTTCATAATAACCATGGTGGTGGAACCATAAAAAAATTTACCTTTACAAAAGCTAACAATTTTCCACCTGGTGACTCCACTGGCCTCCAAAAGGCCTATTACCCTTCCAGTCCTTGTAGACTCCCTTTGTATACTCCTTATAGGAAGATGAAGATGCATTTAGAGCAAAACACAATTATGTTATTTAATTGACAACAAATTTCAAAATCTTCCACCTGGTGACTCCACAATCCCAAAAGACCTAATAACTCCACTGGTAAAGGACTCTGAACTGGTTAGAAAGATACAGTGACCTCAAACACAAACTCAACCATTACAAGACCTAGACAATGAGCAATATATAGATGATGATCAAGACTTTAGAGAAGAAAGTGAGCAAGACTATAGAGAAAACAATAAAGAAAAATTGATGGTCATGATGGAGAAAATGATGTACATGCTTGGGAAAAGATTTGAAAGGTATGTGGCTAATTTGAATATTGATGATCTAGAGAAGCCCATGCTCCTTTCAAATCAAGAACAAACCCAAACATTACAAGATATGTGCGTTGAACAAGATTATAAAGAAAGCAATGAAGAAAGTTGTCAGGAAATTCCTGATTATCTCCCTATATCTTGTACCATGCTATTAAGAGAAATTCATGACCAGATTGAAAAAACTAATAGTGAGCAGTGCCTTGAGGAAAACATAAGCCATTTTGAACCCACAAAATCTGAAATAGGGGAAGAGCCAACACAACTAGAGTCTCTTCCTTTATGTTATGACTCATTTCAGATTATTAAAGAAAGATGTCATTCTGACAATATACTTAAAACAACCCGTGAACCTTACAGTCAAAGTGACTTCCATGAAAATCATGAGGTGTTGTTTGAAATTAAGATAGATCAGGAAAAGGAAGAGAATCCTCAAAATTCCCCTACAAGTAAAAGTAATCATTCCCTAGAAGAGGCTCAAGAAGACATCCAGCCTCAAAATCGGTCTTCTGAGAGACGGAAGCTGACCCAACACTCCTGTTCAAAGGAACATGAAACATCCTCCCCTTTGACGGAGAAAGAGAGATAAGTCAGACTATTTATAAACGATCAGTCTCTGAAGTCTCTAAAAATTTTTACACAAAACAAACACTCTTGCCCATTCACATAGAAGTTTGTTATCCATGATTCAGAAAAGTTATTTTGTGGATCAAGGAATAAAGAAGGACCCTCTTGATATCCCAATATGTTTGATGAAAATGTTTATTCTAATAAATTTTCAATCTTCAATCGATCTTATGATGATGATGATTTCCAGAAACTAATCATGCAGGGAAACCATCATTTGATTGGTGTTATGAGTTTCACCATCATTAGCTTGGCTTGTAATCATCTTTTAGATCCATCATAAAAAATCTTCTACTTTATTGAGATAGTGACCTTTCAACTGGAAAATGGTTACTTGAATCCAAGCATACCAGGGCTACAAGAGGACAACACTGCCAAATATGATGAGTCCTCCAGTTTAGATGATGATGAAGAAGAGGGAGAGAAACAAATAGAAGACTGTCCTACTAAGGATATACCATCTTCTCAAGAAGAATCTTCTCTATCATTGATATCAATCTTATATTCAAAAGACACAATTTATATGAAGCAAACATAAATTTGGAGAAAGAAGATATTTCATTGTTTGCTATTGTATGGGGTTAAGGATTAAAGTGCTTCAATTAACTTCTGAAGAGATACTCCTCAGAGATGATGTCTTGGAAGTAGATAATTTACCAATTGTGGAGGACCAAAAGGAAGAGAACCTTCATCTTTTCTTTGTTGATCCTTTGGAAGAGTGTGTGGATATCCCAAATGGATCAAATTATCAAGCAATGATCCTTTGTAAGAGCTAGAGACATGAAATGTTGTCACCTTCTGTGATAGTTTTTATTTTGAAGATTAATCTTCAAAATATACTATGGATACCTCTGAAAAGCAGCCAGAGTTTCTACTTCTTCTTGACATTACTCAGCTGGCTGCATTGGCACTTTCGTATCATATGAATATGTAAATACTCCATGTTTAGAATAGGCTAGATAGGAATGTCAATAAAGCTCAGTTCTGAGCATGTAGTTAGTTGTTGTTTTCTGCTTTGAAGAAAAATCAAAGATTCAAAAATATAAAAACAAAGAAAGAATGAAAAGAGGACAGATTGTCAAAACAAGAAAGGTATAGCCCCATACCAAAAAGAGAAACAAATCTGAAAGTGTTCAAGATTAAGTGCCACTCCTACAAAAAACACTTCTAGTTAGTCAAACAGCCTAATCTTGACTAATTAGTTTTAAATTTTCTGCTGATAGGGTAGTGAATTTGATTTGCCAAACTGTTTAATATTGGCTTATCAGTAGATAGTTTAGGATAGAAATTAAAGGTTCAAACATGTTCAAAATCTGAACCTAAAGTTTCAAAAAGAAAATGACTCAAATCTGTTTTATTTTTCTGAGTCAAGAAGATGTAAAATCTGGTTCTAATTAACTCAAAATCTAAACCAAAGAAAAAGAAAGAACAGCTCAAACAAAGTCAAAACAGAGCTGTGAAAAGAGATGAAGGAAGTGCTTTAAATTTTCAGATTTTAAGCCTTCCATTTTCTTTTAATTTTCTGCAGAATAAATGTCTGTGTGCAGCTTGTTTTTATGCCATAGACGAGCATCAAGTTAGACTATTCAATCCTGACTTGAATGCTTTTTAAATTTCTGTTTTAGCAAATTAGAGAATAAAAATCTGTTAGACTGTTTAATCCTAACAGATTAGTAGATTAGGTAGAGAATTATATGGATTCAACTGTTTAATCTGAATCCATGGAGAAATAAAGAGTAGAAATAGATTAGATTTCCTGCTTTCAAAAGAATAAAATGTTGTGAATAGATTTTTCCAATCCAAGTGCACTCAAATGAAGAAAAAATGCTAGATCAGTAGGATTGGGTAGGTAGAAGGTCTGTATTGATGAAGGACCATTGTTTTCATTGCTGCTAATATGTTTTCAAAGAAGATCATCCCAGCAAAGAAAGGGAAGCCCAATGGAACAGGCACAGGTCAGCCTCCCAGAGAACAAAGAATGAGGCAACTGATCAGCCTCCCAAAGAATGCAAGTCTGAAATTCTTGATGCCTTCAAGAAGGCATCATCCCCAAGTGGAGCCACTGTTAGCCACCTATAATATTTGATTATACCAAAAGGTGGCTAAGACTTCTTGAGCCTCCAAGGAACAAATTTTATTACTAAAAATTGTTGGCTCTTGAAGACTCCTTGAAGGCCTCATGCCTTTGTCCAAAAATCTTCATTACTATTTCCATTTTATACTCAGAAAATTCTGCTGATTCCAAGTGAAAGACTGCTGAAAGACCTTCATTTTCCCCCTTCTCAAACCTTCATTTGCTCCCCTTTTCTCCATAGAAACTCCCTTGTTTTCATAAATCCTCTTCTTCCATTTATGAAAATCACTTTCCCATAGTTAAAAACCCATTTTTTAACTATCCCGAAACCATCAAATTCCACTGAAACTTGTAAATATTTCATGCCTGATCCACTTTTTCCTTTGTAAAACCCAAAACCACTTTCCCGAAATTATTAACCAAAAACCAAAGTCACGTGTTTTAATATGAAAAATGGGTAGATTAAAAAGACCCGATCGCGCAATCGCGATCGGAGAATTCACAATGGGTAGATCAGAAAGACCAGGCCCCGCAGTTCCGATTGCGATTGGCCTTTGATGTATTAAGCCCCGGACCCTTTGCGTTCCATATATCCGAAGGCCCCGCAGGCGGGCGCCTATCCTTTTATATATATTTTATTTCCGCCCCGATCCATTAAACCTTTGTTTATATTAAAAAACTTTGGGTTTTTGTATATTATAAGGATTTCCGTCGGTTCGTTCTAAAAATTAATCTCCACCGTTGGTCGTAAGCCAATCAGATGGCCAGCGCTAAATCGCATCGCAAGTTTATATCGCATGCACTCAGTTGCCACCCCGATTGCCGATCCTCGATTATACTTCCCACCTTTTATTTGACTTATAGATCAACGACCATCGCTTAATCGCCTCCGCCCTCCTGATCGCGCAATCGCATCGGAGTTTCTCGTCGCACCCTTTTCCTCCTCCCGCCGATTGCAATTCCCCGATTCATTCTCCACTGTTGATCTCGTTCTTAGATCAACGGTCATCACTCAATCGCATCGCGAGTTTTCAGTGTTGTGCCATTTCTCTCCCCGCCAATTGAATGACTCTGATTACATCTGGATTGTTCGTTTGATCTCATCTGACGGCCCACAAACGATCTGATTATTAACCCTCCCTCCGCCTTTTTAACCCCTCTGATTCACTCTCTGCCGTCGATCTGATCTGCAGATCAACGGCCCGTGCTTAATCGCATCGGCGTTTCTCTGTACATCGGCACCATTTAAGTGTTGCTCCCGATTGCGATCCTCCGATTGGATCTGGACCATCCACGTGTCCAGATCAGATGGTCCAAAATCACTTCGTATTATTCTTCTCACCACTCTCCTTTTTAACCTCTTCTACGCAGATCTCCTCCGTTGGATGCTATCATCCAATGGCTACGCTCCTCCCCCGCCTTTTGAAGCAGTTTTTCCAAATAAACGCAGGATTTCATAACTATTGTTTGTATTTTGCAGGGATTAATAGTTTTCCATTATATCAAAATAAAGGCGGAAGGTCGGGAAAGACGTTTCCCGTGCCTTTGATTCATCAAAGGGAAACCATTCGCAGGGCTCTACTCCATGTCTCGTCATTGCTTCATGAGGCAGTGATGCCATACGAGCCCTGCGTGGCTCTGCACATCGACAAGACACTGCGTTTTAACGCGATTTTAAAAGAGTATCAGCATTGAAAGACAGAGCACAGCAGAAACAGAAGATTGAAGACAGATTTGGGAATTACGGCTAAGAATGATTATCAAAAGCCTAATTCCCTAGATTAAAACATAGTCAATAGAAAATCATAAGTGTTTCACTGACAGAAAGGCTTCCACCGCTTCAAATGAGGCGAATTGATTCCTCAGCTACCAAAAGAGCCACCTGTTGCCTCAAAGCATTCAAACAGAGGCTGAATTTATTGCAAAATCAGATATTTTTCCTCAGCGCAGCCAGGGAGTTAATTCTGCTCAAGGAAACTAATGCAAATAAATATCAGCAGAGTTATTACATCCAAAACAGAGCCTCAAAGTCAAATAAAGCTCCCACCGAGCTTAATTCATAAATGTAAAACAGTTAATACGGAGAACCACCTGTAAACTTCTTCATCGAGCCCCTCAAAAGGCCAAGAAGTCCTGAATCTGTATTAATTACCTTAGGAGATCTTTTATCAGATCTCACCTCCTCATCCTTCTATAAATACTTCTGTAGAAGATGAGAAGTTGTTAGTTGATTGGTTGTTGTTTGATCACAAGTTGTAATATTGAAACCCTCTAAAATAAATACATAGTCCATTGAAGTTGAAGAAGAAACTGGAGTCTTTGAAGTCATGATGATGTTGTTGCATGCTTGTTCCTGAGAAGGCTCTATCATTGGATCCATGAGCTTGGCTGTTGGTGAAGTATTATGAACTGTTTTATGTTTTTTCCCCTGTTTTCATTATGTTCCATAATTTCTTACTACAGTAGGCTGAAAGTTTTAGGCTAAGAAATGACTCTTGGAAGCACCTTAGACCTGTTCACCCTTCACTGTTTAATGTTTTCCGCTGCTGGATTATTTTAGAGGCTTTAATCTTTCTCTTAGTATTCTTGCTTGTTTATTTCCTTAATATTTTAAACAGTTGGTTTCAGCATGATTATGGTTTGCCTTGCTTGTCTGCCGCCACTTAAAAGCTGTTATTGAAGTCTCCCTTTTGAAGTTCTTTGCTTATAGTGAATCAAAGAGGTCTGTTTTGATCTTGCCCTTTTTCCTCACTTAAACAGTTGGCTTAAAGGTCGTTATAATTATGATCATAGATGTTTTTAGGTGTTCCCTCTTCTATGACAGTAATTATCAGTGAATCTTTTATGTTTTCTAAGTCATTTGAGATAAAATCTTTTAGGAAATAGGGTGTTCCCCGAATCTTAGATTTCATTTTAAAAGTTGTTTTGAAATCATTATTTTCTTAAAAGTGTGATTTGAATATTTCATGGTTAGCCCTGTCTATCAAAAAGCTCTTTATTGTTCAAATTATGCTTTTGAATCCCCTTTGTTGAGAATTAAACTTCTCTTTCCAAATCATTAATGTTCATCTCATTCCAAAAACAAAAGGATCCTGTGGCCAAGTTAGATTTGCCCTTTGATATCCCATATCCTTTGATAAGTGTGTTATGACCCTTTTTGACTCCATTTTCCCAATGAAACAGATATTTCGTTGTCCTATATATCTTTCCTAGGCCCTTCATGTTCTGCTGTATCATTCCAACCAAACAATCAAACAAATAAACACCTGCACTTAATAACTAGTCTAAAATCAATACTCAAAGCACACAAGATAAACTTTTGCAAACAAACATTTGAGAGATCCCTCTCTGAGAACAGGAGGACTAGATCCTGTAACTCTAAAGATTGGTTCTGATGTTGCCTTGTCTTTTGATTTCCCAAAATATCAAAACACGGGACACCAACACCATCCATGAAAGGTTTCCGAAGTTAAAAGCCACAGGCAGTGATTTCTAGATGTATTTTTTCTTGGCCCTTTGCATGGCCACACTTTTCCAATTTCTACTTAAATTGTAAACAATGAAAAGTTTTTGAAGAGATAGGGAAACCGACTTAGTCTTTAGTTAAATACAGCCTGACTCTGCGTTGTAAGAATCATTGTATTGGAGCATTGTAGTTTTTGCTGGTGTTACACATCATTTTGACAAAGTCCCTGCAATCCCCATCCCGCACATTGGAGGACCATTTTTGTGACTTATATGTAGTGTCATGCCTTGTAGAAAGTGTCATTGCATCCCTTTCCATGAGAAGAACATTTACTTTGTTGATTATTCCTGGAATAGACCATCAAAAACACATGATTTTGGGTTAGCGCCGGTAGGTAGTTATGGCCTCATGTCAATAAGGGAAATTAGCACTGGGCCCCGCGCCCATTGGCGCTCTGTCTCAGTGGACTTCCCACGCCGAGCTCTTTTTGGAAATTTTTTTAAATATAGAAGCGAAGTTTCCATTGCCAACCACTTCGTGAGCGAGTCAGCATGGGTGGTTCGACTGAATAACGTCGAGCACCCTCCTTTGGCTTCTTGCTCCCTACTTTTGGGCAAACCTCCCAAAGGATAAGGCCTCCCTTCCACCATTTGAGGGATCCCAACCTCCTCCTCTCCTTCTATAAATACATCTCTCTCACATAGATGCAGCTAGCTGAATGGTTTGGATAGCTGAACATTTTGGAGAATAGTTGAAACAGTCCGATATAGCTAGTGTGAGATAGAGAAGAGAGAGAGACCCTTGTCGAGAGAGATTCTAGGCGGATTGCCTCGCCAAGTCCAAATCCCCCGACGAATGCTCAAGACACGTTTTGATTGGACCCGCTGAAGGAGGCTGCGATGTCAAGGTTCATTTGGTTGTAATCTCTTTCTTTCTCTTACTTAATACATGACTGATGTTTTGGTTCATGTCTTGTGTTGATGTGATTGATCTTACACAATACTTTTAATTCTACTAGACCAATTAGATATTTATGAATGCAATTATTGTTTCGTATGTTGCTTTCGTTCTCTGATCCTTGTGCAGGCACCTGAGTACCATTGCTGAAGGACCGCGACGTGTCGGGACAAATATCAGGAGACTTCTACCACAGCTACGACAACTGTGTTGGATCAAAGGTAAGACAATCTATCCCAACTCAGTTCCATTCATTAACTAGGTATCGACACATTAGCATGTCCTCTTGCTGCTAGACCCACCCGAGGGCTAGAGGGATCGCCTTTCTCCGTAGAGGGGATTTACCTACACAAAAATTTGGTGACTCCACTAGGGATCAGTGTGTGTTTTCCATCTCATTGTTTGTTGAACGTTTGGCTTATTGAGTCAACTTTGGTCATTTAATCATTTTTCTGCTTTTCTTGACTTGCCTGACTATTTTAAAACATCTTGTTCAATTCCATAGTGCCAAGTCTGACCTATGCTCAATGGTTTTATTTTTTCCCATGGTTTTCTAGGTTGGCACGGTTTTTCCTTGAACAGTCGCATCGATTGGCGCATGTTTCTTTTTTCATAGGTGCGCCAACCCCTGTTAGGCGTAGATTACAGCCTAACAGTCGCGCCGAATCTTGTAGGATTTGATTTGACCTATTTTTGTCAGTAGTTCTTGGCTCTGGATTGGTTTTTTACCTTGAAATTGGTCTATTGAGATTGTTTTGACTCTGTAGTCTCTGTCCTCTCAGATGTTTGTCCATCATCTTATCAGTATAGTTGGTAACCCTAGGGCTTCTAGGTGCCTTGTGTTGTTAGTTCGGCCCTCTCCTTACTGAGCCTTCTGAGTTCAGTTCGAGTCACTTTGATCTTTATCATCTCAATTCATTGATTGATTGTGTTAGTCTTTATGTCGATTCTTCATGTCTTTGGTTTGTTGGATGATCACTTTTGTTTTCATTTGACTCTCTATTTCGTCACTTCGAGCATAGGTTACATTGCCTGTTGGATTGTTTCGAAGGCCTTTTCATTTGCTTGGAAGAGTGCATCCTTGTTTTGAGTATGTTTTATGTTTGTATTGCATTTGATTTATTCATTTTAGATCTTTACATTCGTAGTGCTCAAAACTAGTATTTGTTTTGCTTTTTAGTGTAACAATGCATTGTGTGCTTCATTCATCTAAAAAACAAAAAATTGCATTCTTTCGCTTAAATTGCAAAAGGAAATGTTCTTTTGGATAACTAGATCTTAGCGAACTAGGAAAGCATTTTAATTTTCTCATTTGGTTGTATTAGATGCATTAGTGAAATTATTCTTGTGTTTCGATTGATTGCTACTTTGTCATAGATTCCTATCATTCTCATAGCTAGCATTCATTGAACGGAAATGATGTTCTTTTGCATGTAGAGTGCATTTAGGAATTCGAGATCACATTCGGTAAGGCCTTGAAATCACAAAATTAATTCAAGATCAACCTTAAAATGAATTCAATCAACCTATGGAAGAATTGAAACCTAATGCACATATTTTAGAGGTCTAGGTTAGTGACGTGTTCTGGCGTCGTTAAACCTAGTAGTTGTCATTCGCCATCTGGCATTAGACAGCACTTGTATGAACTTATGCTCCTCGTACCATCGTGTATATAAAGGGATACCCTCATAGGTTGCAATCCTTTATCCATAGGAAGCTAAGTCTGCTGCCCTGTAACTGTGATACACCGAACACAACATTCGGAGAGACTACCTGCACGTACGATAAGTCCTTGGTGATTTCTTTTTCATTTGATCACCAAGGTGTATATGGCAGTTCACAGAAACTTGGTACACCCTCTCGCTTAGATTACCTGAGTAGCCATTTTGGTCTTTTCGTGACTCTCTAAAAGTGAAAAGATCATCGAGCACTTGTCCTTTCATGCTCATTTAATCTGAAAGGACTAGAGTCATATTTTTCCTTTTTCTCGACTCTTAAAACATGAAACAAAAAAGTTTCGTTTCAATGTCATAAAATTAACTGCCTACGATCACATGCTCGTTAAAGATTTTTTCTTGGCTTTTTTTTAGTAGTTCCTTAGGGTTCGATCTTGAAGCCTCGAATAGGCTATCTCATTTCTTTCATATTTTGAAACATTTTCACAGTGGCGGAACCACCAGTTTCATCGTCTTCTTCACTGCCTCCTAGTGGTATTCCTTTTCCTGACGTTTCTTTGGAAACACCTTCGTCCACTAGGTCTGTCGAGTCTTCACAGCCTATCCTCCCGAATATCTTACCTCTTGCTACCTGGTCTCCTCCTAAAGGGTTAGTTGATTTCAATTGGCCACCTCAGGGTGCTTGGTCTAGTTTTGGGAGTGAGGAAGAATTCCCTCCTCTTACTTCAGGATCGTCATTATTGGTTGTTGCTTTACCTCCTATTCCTCGTCGCCTTTTTGATGATCTTACAACCTTGTCAGATATGGATTCTTCAAGTCCTGTCGATAGTGAAGAATTGCATGTTTCTACCGGGGAATATCAGCTTTTCACATAAGATTTCCCGTATGTCTCCAATCAACCTTCCCCTTAATCGGTGTCTCTTCCACCCGGTTATCGTACTTTGGGTCAGATCATTTATAGTGTTGCATCCATGGCACAGTCTAGTATAGTGGCTCCCATTGGAAGCTTGGTTTTTCCTACATTAGGAATGTCGCCTTCGACACGCATCTCGCCATCCATTGTTACGTCTGTCCCGGTCCGACCCACCATTTGTGTGGCTTCATATACACCAGTTATTAGTACGACTCAGTGGTCAGGGTCTTCTGTTGTTCGCAAGTCTATCTTTATCAATCCCACGATGCCTGTTAGGTTTGCCGTGAGTGGATCGCAGCCTCGCGCTGTGGAAATCAATCCTATGTGCACTGCACCTATGGTTTCTACTTATACATTCGATGACTATCTATTGGATATTTAGCGATAATATGCTCCCTCTCCGAGTTATCAACAGCAGAATTCCACATCTCAGGGTTCTTAGCAGCTGCAAGATCCTATAAATCCTCCACATCATAATGATTTATACGGTAATCCCGTTTATTTTCCTCCGATTGATCCCAATCAACCCGTTTATTTGCCTCTAGCTAATCCCTATCAATCTATTTACCATCAAGGACCATCCTTATAGGGACAACCCTCGGGCCTATAAGGAAAACCCTTACAGGGACAACCTTCAGTCCAACAGGGACAACACTTTGGTCCACAGGGAAAAACCTTACGGTCTGCAAGGAAAACCCCTACAAGGACAACCTTTGGTCCAACAAGGACAACCCTACGGTCCTTCTGGTCAACCGTAATTTCAACTAGGGGCATCTTATGTTCCTAGGGGGAAAATGTATCCACCACAGGGACAACCTTTTGTGGAACAACAACAACCTTACGTTCAACAAGGCCAAGATTTTGTACAACAAGGACAACCCTACAGTCTTGCGTCGGTTCAACCTAGTTTTCAGGGCCAACCTAGCCCATCCAAACCATTGGGCCAACCTCTTCCATAAGGGCAACCCGGTGGCCCTCATTATCCAGGCCAACCTGCCCCGCAAGGACAACCTGTCCAACCTCAGCAGCTGATTCAACATGTTCAACCTACTCAGCAACTGGTTCAACCTGTTCAACCTGCTCCGTAGGGACAACCTACTCAACCTCAAGGTGCTACTTATCCTCCTCAAGGTCAATCTCAAACGGTATATAGTGCTCCCCAAGGTTTCACTTATTATCCTCAAGGTCAATCCCAGATGGTGTATAATCCACCTCAAGGTAATGCTTACATTCCGCAGCAAAATCCATATGTTGCTCAACAAGGACCTCAGTGGCATGCTCATAATCAGTATCCCGATCCTCAACCCCAGTATAGGCAGAACTATCAGGCTTATAACCCCTATGGATAGAATCCTCTGGGACAAAACATATGGGGGCATAATCTCTCTCAACCTGGGTGAAGTGCTAACACTGGTCTTTATCAACGACCTGCAATGCCTTTTAATCCTCAATTACCATTTCTCGCTACGTTGGAACTGTCTGATGTGTCAAAGCTGACGAACGATCCAATCCTTCACAACCCGTATTGGCCTCATGTTCCAACTAAAATTCCTGGTGATTGTCCCAAGTTTGAGGGCAAGTCCGGAGAAGAACTCCAAGCGCATGTTATGACATACCATCTTTGGTGTTCCTCTAACTCTTAGGTTGACGATTCTATCCGAATCCGTCTTTTCCAATGGACCCTTACTGGTGCCGCCACCAAGTGGTACATCGAATTATCTCGTGGCATCTTCCAAGATTTCAACTCTTTAGCCATGGCGTTTCTCACGCACTTTCAGCTGTCGGTTCGGTATGAAACCGGGATGCACCTCCTCACATCCTTGAAACAAGATCGAGCTACTCATATCTCGGATCATATTCATGAATGGAGGCATCATTGTCGCTTGATCAAGTTGAAATTCCTGATCAGCTTCTAACTGATTGGTTTACTACCTCCTTCATTGCTCTGATTGCTAAGGACATTGCTATGGGGGCATGCATTATTGAGGAACAGACCATTGCTCGTGCCCAGTACCTTGATCTTGTGTACTCTCAGTCTGGCACGTTGTATGATCTCTTTCCTGATGCTCCTAGACCTGGAACTTCCAAAGCACCACCCGTCGACGGTATCATCGGTTTTGTGTCTCAGACTTCTTAGAAGTCTTCTCCTCTAAATCCTGAGAAGCAAAAATCCACTCCTTCCAATAATACTGCTTCTCAGCTAACCCCGAATTATGATAAAACCGCAAAAGTGAATGTCGTTCAGGCCAATCCAACGAATAGAAATTCCAAGGGTAAAAAGAAGGGTAAAGGTAAGGCCAAAGCCGATACCCTGAAATAGGATTCTTATAAATCTCGTGCTGATGGTGGTTCACAACATAAACCGAAGTATCCTTGCTTGATTTGTGATAAAGAGCACTGCACCAAGTATTGTCCTTGATGGGTTAAAGTAATTCGATTTCTCAAAGGCACCCAAGGAAATCTAGTTGTTCTCAAATAACAGTTTCTATCACAGTAGACTCAGTTGGTAGAGCAACCTCAGTCATCTACCACATTTGGCTCTTAGGTTTTCATGATGAACGGCCCTGCATCCGTCTCCATAGCTATCTGGTCGAAATATTATACCGAACCGCATCAGGCAGCGGGGAAAGAGATCGCTGATGGTCCTCCTCCTCTGCCTGCTTTTGGCCCTCTTCAGATTGAAAGGCCCGGTACTAAGCCCGTGGTATGGCCACCTTCCAAAGGTGTACTCCGTAATTTTTCTTACAATCCTAACGTCTGTGCTACTAAAAATTACAGTATTGTTGAGGATTTGGCTCAGGCGCCCTCTGCAATGTTAGCATTAGAAGTACTTCAGAGTTGTCCGTCTCAACGGAATGCTTTTCTATCTGCCATCGGTGGGGTTGATCCTGCTGATTCGAGCCTTATCACTTTTGACTTGGATAATTTCGCCCCACATCTCCCTCACTAGCTTGCGCTCATTATCCAAGTTGGGATTAATGGACTGAATATCCATCGAGCGGTCGTGGACGAGGGTGCGTCTATGTGCATCATGTCATCCGCCTGCTGGAAAGCCATAGGTTCTCCAGCTCTGAATTCATCTCCAAATGATCTAGAAGCGTTGGATGGAAGAGAATCTAAACCTCTTTTTGTTCTTGCTATTTTACCAATTACTCTAGAAGGGAAAACAGTCAACGTCAAAGTTGAAGTAGTTGATTCCAAGCTCAATTACAATCTTCTCTTCGGTCGCAGTTGGACTCACACCATGTTGTGCATTTCGTCCACTCTCTTTCGTGTTTTGCGATTTCCGCACGAAGGATAAATCGTTAGTGTCGATCAGTTGTCTTTCTTCACTTCTTCTTCCGAGAACAACATTCTGTATGTAGATCAAATTCCTACGCCTTACGAGAGCGTAGGGTCAGGTCTCTTCAAAGATCCTGCCCTCATGGGTATTTTTCCTCTTCCTCCACCCAACACTATTTAGGTTAATATGATCTCCAGGTCTGACGATCTGTGGATCATCCCTTCACCCGATCAGATTGATTCATTTGCAGATTCGATGTCATTAGGTTCGATTAAGATTGATTATTGTGAACTTATTTCGGCTTCAGATCCTCTGCCTCCTGATCATGCTCCTTTGGGCATGTCTCTTGATACTTATTCTCAATCCCCTTGGCTCGGCAATTCGGATTTGCCCAATCCCTTGAAATAGATATTTCCCTCTGATGAAGCCATCGTGGAAACTATGTCTCTCGAGGATCCTCCTTGGGATGATAGTCATCATCGTTCCTCATTCATGCATGGCCTTGGGGCCATGTCTACATGTCTCGAGAGGTTTGCTTCTCAAGTTCCTTCTCCTCCACTTCAAATGCCTATTCTGACACATGAAGTCTTCGTGAAAGGTAACTTG
The DNA here is from genome assembly GCA_034641835.2 of Pinus albicaulis. NCBI lineage: Eukaryota > Viridiplantae > Streptophyta > Pinopsida > Pinales > Pinaceae > Pinus > Pinus albicaulis. The sequence goes on along the minus strand of CM076583.1, from coordinate 61,554,993 downwards.
AGTAACATCACATAAACAATGCCTATCAACATTTCCGTCAAACCAGGGATTGTCGAGAACATCCATATTGGGGTGACCTGTTCTCCCGATGAGGTTCAAGTCTATACTAGTGTCTTCCGCGAGTTTCGCGACGTTTTTGCTTGGTCTTATGAAGAGATGCCCGGCATCGATCCAAGTATAGTGGTGCATGAGATTCCTACCAATCCTGGTGCGAAGCCTATTCGCCAGCGTCTTCATCCTGTGGACCCTAGAAAGGCTGCTGCTATTAAGGGAGAAGCTAAAAAAATTCTTAAAGCTAGTTTTATCTATCTGATTCCCTTGACATAATGGATTTCCAATATTGTTCCCGTCGATAAGAAATAGGGTACCATTTTTGTCTGTGTTGATTACCGTGAAATTAACTGTGCTTGCCCTAAGGATAATTATCCCACTCCTTTTATTGATCAAATCATTGATGATTGTGCTAGGAGTGAGATTTTTTGTCTTATGAATGGGTTTTCTGGGTATAACCAGATTAACATTCTTTCGACTGATCAACATAAGACCACTTTTATCTGTCCTTGGGTACTTTCGCTTATAAAAGCTCCCTTTCAGTCTGAAAAATGTTGGGGCTACATTTCAGCGAGAAATGTCATATGATTTTCATGATATCAAGCGCATTGTTCATCCTTATCTAGATGACCTTCCGACTCATTCAACTAAGCGTAAAGATCATCTTGATCATCTCCGTCAGATTTTTTTTCGTTGTCGACGCTATAACATCCAATTCAATCCGCATAAGTGCGTCTTCTATGTTAACTCTGGTAGACTCTTAGGGTTTATCGTTTCCAAAGATGAGATTCGTCTCGATCCACTAAAATTTGAAGCTATCGTTAATCTCCCCTCTCCTTCCTCCTTACATCAGTTGCAGAGTCTGCAAGGAAAAGCTAACTTTTTACATCGTTTTATACCTAACTATGCTGAAGTGGCCAAAGGATTTACGTGATTACTAAAGCAAGGCGTCCCATTCCTTTGGTATGTGATCACCCAGAAGTCTTCGATGCACTAAAGACGTTGCTAGTAAATGCTCCTTTGTTGCGTCCTCTGAATTATCATCGTGATTACTCCCTCTATTTGGTCGCCGCATTGAGCATGATTTCCAAGGTTTTGGTACAAGACGATGATTATAATGATGAGCATGTAATTTATTATCTGTCTCGTAACCTTCTCGATACTAAGACGTGATATGCATATGTCGAGAAGTTGGCGTTGGTTGTTGTTCAAGATATTCAACGTTTTCGTCACTACATCTTGTTGTGTACATTGACTGTGAATTCTAATTGCAACCCTATGACTTACATATTGACTCGTCAATTGCTGGGGGGCAAGTACTCGAAGTGGATTTTCATCCTCCAAGAGTTCTATTTGGAGTTCACTATCGCCAAGTCGAAGAATTTATTTGTCTTTGCCAATTTGATCTGCTCTCTCCCTTCCGATTCTGCTTTGTATGGTTTCGAGGAACTCATTCCGGACAACACGCTTTCTCTAATTAGCACCCTCGATCCTTGTTATGGTGATATCATTGTATATCTTCAGACTTCCACCTTTCGGTCCGAGTTGATGAAGGATGCTCGCCGACACATTCGCCATTAATCACAACCCTATCGCATAGTCAGAGATACACTCTACCGTATCGGAGTTGATTCCATTCTCCGTCATTATTTGACTCTCGAGGAGGTCAGGCCCCAATGATTGCTCGCTGGTACCCGTGGTGGTCACATGTCTAGATATGCTACTACACAGAAAATTCTTCGTGCTAGGTATTTCTAGCCCACCATCTTCAAAGACTACATTGTTGTTGTCCGTAAGTGCCATGATTTCCATATTTATCAGCGCAAGATCCACGCGCCGCCTTCCCTTCTTCACCCTGTCATCGTTGGTCCTTTTGCCAAATTTCAAAATGGGATAGATGTGTAACCCCTCACTCTGTGAGGGGGCATGCTTATATCATCGTAGTCGTTGACTACTTCACTAAATGGGCCGGCTAATGCTCATGACTCGGTGGATGAGACTTGTAAGACAAAGATCACAATTTTATTCAATCATGTCATTTCTAGGTTTGTGTCCCTCATGCCATTATTACCGACCATGATTCCCATTTTAATTGCATTACATTTATGGCATGTTAATTGCTGGACATGTATGTACACACAGCAAAACGCCAGACACCAAAGACAGTTGAAGCCGTGAACAAAGTTCTCATCACTATGCTTCAATGTATGATTGGGATGCACAAATCAAGCTGGCATCTCATGTTGTTTTTAGCTCTCTGGGATTACCAAACCTTAGTGAAGGATGCGACTAGATTCACTCCATTCCAGCTTGTTTATGGTCTAGAAGCTACCCTTTTGATTGAATGTGAAATTCCTTCTCACAAACTAGCCGTTTAACTGGTTACAACACGGCGGAAGAAGAGTGTCTTCATTTGGAGAGGCTTCGATGAAACTCGCCACTTTGCCGGCTCGGTCATCGGGCTAATAAAACGGTCAAAGTTTCTATTTTCGACTAGCTTGGTTTCCCCTGCTCCTTCATAAAAGGAGACCCGTCCTCTTGTACACCAAGCCACGATAAGTCAAAGAAAATTTCAACTTGCATGTGTTGTGGACTCTACATTGTTAAGAGTGTTTTATGGAATGGCTTATGAGCTTAACATTATGAAGGTCATCCTCCTGATCAACTCAAATGGGTTGTATCTTAAAAGTAATACAAGAATCATTCGTGTATGTTTTTTTACATAGGTGTTTTTTCATTTTTGTACATCATTTGGCTTGGTGTGCTTTGCGAGCGTTTTCCTACTTATTGGATCATTTCTTATTGTGAAGATGTCTATTTCCCCTTATGTCAGTTTCACGGATGGTGCTTCCCGTAGTACCTGGAACCTGTCTTCAGTAGCCTGGGTGATTTATGATCTTGCTGGCGAGTTGATAAACCTTCAAGGTATCTGTCTAAGATGAACTACAAACAATGTCGCTAAATATAGTGCTATTATTGAACTATTAACCGAGGCCATTACCCTCGACATTCGTGCATTGATTGTTAACCTAGAATCACAGCTTGTTGTTATTCAACTTAATGGAAATTATTCTGTTATAAACCCTCACATATTGAGGTTGTATTTGCGTGTTCGTTTACTGGAAAGACATTTCAATTTCATTACATATCAACATATTCCTAGAAGAATGAATGCATCAACTGATACAGTAGTTAACATTGTATTAGACAGACATTTGTGTAATTTGTAAAAAATAATCATCATATTACAAGATCCATACAGGAAAATAGATATATATATCTATATATATATCAAGTGTTTGCATCCATGTGCATCATAAGTTCAAAAAATATGAATGTTTCGGTTACATCCTGAGACATCATGTCTCTCAAAAAATATGCAGAAATAAAACCTAGGTGTCTACTCGACATGACGCTCATGATAACACGTCACTGCCTGTACAAGCTGCCTCAGCAAGCGGTGAACACTGTTTCACACCCCTGCAGTGTGTCTCTAGTATGCACAAGGAACATCATTGAATTGCGCATAGTCTGAGATTCCATGAGAGATTCCCTCCAAGTTGCGTATGATTTCCTCCTTCTTGCCTCCCTCGCCATGAGGGGCCACATCAAAGTCGCGAGGAATCGACCACGCTATCGGGGACATACTTGCAGATCTCTCTGGGCCAACATCTGCAATTACATGGATTAATTTCAGAACATGCATAACAAAAAAATCATAATACTCATCAAAATAAAAATTTAGTCTTACCCAGTACTTCATCCCAATCCCTTCCTTCTGAGAGCAAGATATTTGCATCACCAATGAAATACGTGCCATAGTAGGGCCAGTCGTCCATGACAATCATATGTCGGCGAAGCCACTCAAAAAACTTCGGTCTCCAGGACATCTGTTGACCACCCCTTGACCTTGGCATTAGAGCTTCCCAACGGGCCATTCATGGCTCCTGGGATGGTGGTGTCGAAACTATTACCTCCTGACGCTGGAATATTGGTAGTCATTCCAATATGAATGATACCAATATGGACCCGTAGCCGAACTACTTCAGTTTTTTTTTCTTGCACTTTGTCAGTTGACGCTTCATGTTGGTTGTTACCGCCTCTGCCCAGTTATAGAGGGTTGGTTCCATGCAATCTATAGCAAGAATTATTTGTGTTTTTGTGGCCTCGTGTGGTGCTTGCGATCCAGCAGCTCGTGTGATGGTGTGCAACACTACCTTAAGTGCCAAATCGGGAATCGTTTGGATGTCCATTTTTCTGCTTCCCAATCCTTTCCTTGCTCATGGGCACACCCTATCAATAACCATACTCGTGTTCTCCATTAAGGGTTGGCTTCTAGTCAGGATTGGTACTTCCCCCCTTCATGATAGTCCGGTTATGAAATAAACATCTGAGACTTCAATCTCCAGTTCTTGGTTGTGAATAATGAATTTTTCCTAATCAACGTCCCAGACACTAATCAAGTACTGCAACAGCTCTGGTTGAGCTCTGAGACATGGTGCCATAAAGAATTTCTTGAGCCGAAAATCTCTGAGAGCTTCCATGCATCTTCTATTGCCCATGGCTTCCTCATCTTCTTCATTGTGTTCTCGTTCTTTCCATTCAATCACCATTTTTCCTTTTTGCACCTGCAAAAACATCCATATGGTTGTCATTAGCCAAATCCAAAGCTTTTGAATAGTTAATTTGGGCTCGTTTGTTTAAATTTACATGCTAAAAATGACTGCCGCGGCTGGCGTCACAGTCATCGCATTTTCAATTTCATTTGTAGATGACTATGTATTTGGTTCTAGCTTTCCGAAACAATATTTTCTGATATTGTGAGTTTCGCAATCGCTTTCATTATCCCTATAAGCCTATTTCTCCTATTTCATCAAGTTTTCCATCTCAAACTCTCCCCATTGCTCTTGAAAGACTCATTATGGGCTCCTACTTCTCATTTTCATCCTCTTTTCCTACCTGAGACTTCATTTCCTTATTTTCCCTAGTCACATAGACTATATCTTCCATCTAGGGTTTCCTAGTGATGACTCATTCCAATGTACCTTTGGGCATGATAAGTTGTAACATATATTATGTTTTCACTTGAAGGTCCCTAAGCCAAATTTCAGTCAAAATCAGGTCAAAGGACCCTCCCTTAGGTAATTAGGGTTTTTCACATGTTTTAAGGTCATCATTGGATGTTTCAGGCACTGCTTTTCTTTTGCTAGAATCTGGCTCAGATGTAATATAATGTCAAGACATGATTATTCAAGAAGAACCTAAAGTATTTCCAAAGAAGATTACCTCATCAGTTCAAAGTCTACAAATGAGAAAAATGGAAAAAGTTTGGCACTTCTGTAGGAGTGTTGAAAGTTGTGTCAGCAAAAGTTACTGATGAGGTAGACTATCTACTCCTGAATGAAGACAACTTACAACAAAGGAAAGGGCAACAACTTGATGGTTGTACAGACCTAGGGTTTTCACATGACATTGAAAAGATACACAAGGCCGAAAAGTGAAGAAATTATATCAGAGACTATTGATGAAATAGGGAAAAAGGTGAGGTGAACTGGACAGAAATGAATGAACTTGAAAGGGCTATAGAGAACTTAGAAGACAACACTGATGATTGTTGAATATCACTCCAAACATCTAGGATTTTGGGAAAATGGCCATAGAAGGTAAAATTATGGGTTGAAACTCCATGGTACAGATAGAAGAAGGTTTTGAAAGTGCTACTATGAGAAATCCTCCCAAAGGTGTTTAATGAGCTTGTCATGCTTGAATGAGAAAAAGATGATGTTGAGCTACGAGGTGGAAGAAAAAGAGGATTTTAAGGCTGATGTTGTGTCAAAATAAATATGTCAAATCCTTAGGATCAAAAGGAAAACAAATTTCATAACTCCAACAAACTACCAGCCAAGGTGAAAAAGATAAATTAATTATTGTAATGGAAACCGTGGAAAGTTTTGAAGGTGCCATCATGTGTAATCTAGCTCTGAAGTTGTCAAAATTAACTTGTTATGCCTCAAGGAACAGAAGAAAAGTAGATGTCATAACCCCATAAAACTACAAGCAAGAAAGGGTAAAAAGGTTAAGTTGAGTTTCATGATGGATACCACAGAGGATTTTGAAACTTGTTGTTCTATGTAAACATCCTAAGGTTGTCAAAATTGAAGTCATCATGCCTCAAGAAGAAAAACGAAGAGCCACCTCAAATGATTTGAGTCACCTGCAAACAAAAGTGTTAAAGGACATCAATGAAAAATAAAAGGACTTGTACACATTAGGAAGTGGGTTTCAAAGATTAAATTAAAATTCCTAAGTCTATAAAAGTCCATTCTACACTTCAACAAGTATTTTTTTCCTTGCAAAATCATTAGAGCGCTCAGGAGTGAATAATTTCAAGTTTCCAAGTCAAAGTTGGACAAATTTTTGTGGCGTTGCATGCTTGGGATCGGGCTGTTGTGTAACCAGCTTCAAAAATAGAAGAAAAGAGATATAAACGCCTTAGAAATAAGCCACTTCGAGGGGGAAACCTCCAATACATTACATAAATGCACAATTCTTGAATGATACAAATGAACAAACCCTCCTTCTATATATAGGAGTCCATGGGGCCACAATATATTCCTAGTGGGGCCACAATGTAATCCTAGCCGACCTAACAATATTAATGTAAGGGCACAATAATAACAATATGGGGGTTACAGGGGTACAATAATAACAATAAGGGGGGCTACACTAACATAATAAGGGGCTACACTATTAATATAAGGGCTTAACATGCCCCTCTCCTTCAAACAAGTGTTGTCCTCAACGCTTGAGTAGCTCTGGGTGCTTCTGTATAAAATTCTCATCCTCCCATGTAGAATCTTCAGTGGGTAAGTTCTTCCACTTGATGAGATACTCTGAAATCGATCGATTCCGTAGTTGTCGAGTTCTTGTTTCCATGACCGCTTCTGGTTCCAATATGATTTTTCCTTCCTCATCAAGTTCTGGCAATATTGTTTGAACTGGAAGATTTTCTCCTATAACCTTCTTTAAGCATGAAACGTGGAAAACTGGATGTACTCGCGAAGAAGCAGGAAGCTCCAATTTGTATGCCATAGTACCAATCTTTTGCAACACCTTGTAAGGACCATAGTACTTTGGTGATAATTTATTATCCTTCTTAGCTTGCTTGAGGGACATTTGTTTATATGGTTGTAGCCGTAAAAATACCCAATCTCCTACATCAAAACTTCTCTCGCCGCGATGTTGATCTGCCTGTTGTTTCATTCGATTTTGTGCCAAATTCAGGTTATCCTTTAAGAGTTGGAGAACTTCTTGCTGATGCTCGATGTGATCTTCCACCGCTTGAACCTTCGAATTTTCCCTTAAAGATGATGTGATGGATGGTGGATGATATCCATAAAGTGCCATAAATGGGGTCATTTTTGCTGCAGCATGGAAGGAAGTGTTATACCACCATTCAGCAAGAGGTAACCACTTGACCCATTGTGTTTGTTTATCAGATACAAAACAACGAAGATATCCTTCCAAACATTTATTTACTATCTCAGTTTGACCATCAGATTGAGGATGATAAGATGAGCGATGAGCTAATTGAGTACCCAAACAAGAAAATAACTCCGTCCAAAAATTTCCAGTAAAAATGGGATCTCTGTCACTCACAATAACCCTTGGGCTTCCATGTAGCTTTTGAATTCTGTCCATAAATGTAGTAGCAACCGTACTTGCTTTAAATGGATGAGATAATGCACAAAAGTGTGCATACTTGGTAAGTCTATCAACTACCACCATGATGACACTCTTTCCTTCGGACTTAGGTAAACCTGTGTTAAAATCCATTTAAATCTCCTCCCAACGTTGACTTGGAATGATAAAGGTTGTAGAAGACCCGGGGTCTTAATTGTCTCAACTTTATTTTGCTGGCAAACCAAACATTCCGCCACAAAATTTTGAATATCAGATTTAAGGCCATCCCAAAAAATTTCTTTCTTCACCCTGTGGTAAGTTTTTAAAAATCCTGAGTGTCCTCCTAAAGGAGAAGTGTGCAATTCCAGAAGAATCTTTTGTTTTAGTTGGGAATTCTTACAAAGATATAAGCGATTTTTGTACCATAAGGAATCATTTTTCCAACTAAATGTATCAGATGTACTAGGATCTTGCTGCAACTTTTGAATGAGTGTCCATACATCTTTGTTCTTCTTCCATTCATCTCTTGCTTCGGTTATCCAATCTGGTTGGATAATAGAAATGGCACAAAGAAATGCTTCCACCTCTTCATTCTTTCTTGAGAGTGCATCCGCAACAACATTAAGCTTTCCTTTTTTGTAGATTATTTCAAAGTCATAACCCAACATCTTTGTGACCCATTTTTGCTGCTCTTCTGAAGATAGTCTTTGTTCCAAAAGTGTTTAAGACTATCATGATCAGTTTTTACCTTGAAGTGTCTTCCCATTAGGTAAGTTCGCCATTTCTTTAGTGCATGTAGTATTGCTAACATTTCCCTCTCATAAATAGGTTTCTGTAAATACTTTCCTTTGATTGGACGACTTTCAAAAGCAATGGGTCTTCCTTCCTGCATTAAAACTGCACCAATTCCATTTCCTGAGGCATCACATTCCACAATAAAGGTTTTAGTGAAGTCTGGCGTAGCTAAGACCGGTGCTAGGCACATTGCCTCTTTAAGATGTTCAAAGGCCTTAGTTGCTTCAGGAGTCCATGAAAATGCATCTTTTTTCAATAATGTTGTTAGAGGTGCTGCTATTCTCCCATAATTCTTAACAAACTTGCGATAATACCCTGTTAACCCGAGAAATCCTCGCAACTTCTTTATGGTTGTGGGGACTTTCCACTCCTTAATGGCTTTAATTTTGTTAGGGTCTACTTTAACACCCTCGTGAGATACAATATGACCCAGATATTCCACCTCTTGTACTCCAAAGAAACATTTGGATTTTTTTGCATATAATCGTTTCTCCTGCAATAGTTTGAGCACCCTGTCAACATGTTCAACATGATCCTTCCAAGACCTGCTGTAGATTAGTATATCATCAAAAATACTAGCACAAATTTTCTAAGGAAGGGTTTGAAAATGGAATTCATCAACCCTTGAAATGTAGAAGGTGCATTGGTAAGGCTAAAAGGCATGACCAAAAATTCATAATGACCCTCATGAGTTTGAAATGTTGTTTTTGGAATATCTTCAGTCTTCATTCTAATTTGATGATATCCCGAACGAAGATCCAACTTGGTAAAATAAATTTCTCCATGTAATTCATCCAATAATTCATCAATCACAGGAATGGGAAATTTATCTTTAATGGTGAGCTTATTGAGCTCCCTATAATCCGGACCCATTCGCCATGATCCATCCTTCTTGTGTACCAATACTACAGGAGCAGAGAAAGAACTTTGACTAGGTTGAATTATACCTGCCTCTAACATTTCTGCAATCATGCGTTCAATTTCGCTCTTTTGGAAGTAAGGATATCTATAAGGCCGGATGTTTGGAGGAACACTTCCCGGAATCAAATGAATAGCATGATCATGATCACGAATAGGTGGGAGTCCTTTGGGAGTTTCAAACACCTTGGAATGATTGTCCAAGACTTGTTGGAGATCTGCAGAAATAGATGATTTTGATGTTGGAACTTCTAGTGAGCATAATTGTGCAATTACGCCTCGTTGTTCTTTCTTTAGAGGCTTTGTCATGCCATTAGAGTTTATTATCCTTCCCGGCTTCCCTTCAATACCCCGTAATTCGACTTCCTTTCCTTTTGAAAAAAATTTCAAGAAAAGTTCTTGAAAATTAAAAGCTACCGTCCCCAAAGATTGTAACCATTGTACTCCTAGTACAACATCAGCACCTCCCATAGGAATGGAAAGCATTGAACTAGTCAACACATATTCCCCCATGGTTAGCTTGATGTTATGGCATTTTCCAGAGCAATTTATAGTTCCTCCATTTGCAACCATCACTTGACATTCTGGTGCTGGGTATAGGAAACAATTTAATTCCTTGGCTACCTTACAATGAATAAAATTATGGGTGCTACCCGAATCAATCAACACTATTACCTTTTTCTTCTTGATTTGTCCTTCTATCTTGAGAGTTTGAGGAGTGGTAATTCCTGCCAGTGCATTACACGATATGGTCGGATTCATTTCTTCCTCTTCTAGGGCTGGTTCCTGGTGTATATCCTCTTCTTGTTCATTTTCTTCTTCCTCTTCACAACCTATGTAAAATAATTTCTTCTCAGCACACTTATGACCTTTAGTGTATTTTCTATCACAACTGTAGCAAAGCCCTTTTGCTCTTTTTTCTTCCAATTGTTGTGGTGTCAACCTTGTAGGTTGTGGAAATCTAGGCGTAGCAACACTTCCTTCTTTATAGAATTGAGTGGTAGGCTTCCTTGTCGCCATAATTTTACATTCAACTTTTCTTGCTAACCTGAATGCCTTCTCCAATGAATCAGGTTCCAGAACGCGAACTTCATGTTGGATGTTATCCTTTAAAGTGCCTATGAAGAGATCAATCCTGTGTTCCTCTGGAATATCAGTTACCCTTATATTCAATTTTTGGAAGTCCTCAATGTGCTGCCCCACTAAACCCTTTGTTTGAGATTTATCAATTGGCTAAAGAAGGTGTTGCTCTTTGTATCCTCATAATGTGCTATCATTTCCTCCGTAAAAATTGACCAAGTGACAATTTTTTACGGGAGCAAAGCCATCGATACCATACAAATGTATTTTGTTCTAAATGTAAAGTTGCAATGCGTACCTTTTGTGTGTTTTGCACGTTATGGAGATCAAAATACTGCTCCATCTGTAGTATCCATGTTACAGGATCCTTTCCATCAAACTTCCTCATATCCATTTTTGGAATATGGTGGTTCTTCCCACCAACATTCGAGTTTATGAAATCACGATTAACATTTAATTTGTTCTCATCATGAGGTTCTTCTCCTATATTTCCGCCATTAGGAATCATTTCTGGTTTTAAGCTTGTCATCAAGCCTTCCATGGATGCTTTTAGATCATTCTTCATGTTTTCTATGTTGTCTTTTATGTCATCCATCTTAGCTTCCATGCCCACTTCCATGCCATCCATCTTAGCTTGCACACCATCCATTTTAGCTTCCACGCCTTTCTTCAAACCTTCCATCTTTACTTCCACGCCTTTCTTCAAACCTTCCATCTTTACTTCCATGCCATCCATCTTAGCTTCCATGCCTTTCTTCAAACCATCCATCTTCACTTCCACACCTTTCTTCAAAACTTCCATTTCATTTTTTGCTGCTCTTTGCGAGAGTGAAATTTGTTGCACTTGTTCTTGTAATTTTGATAGATCATGTTGTAATTCTTCATCTTCATGAGTCATGGTAGAGCCTTCTGAAGGCTTGATGGGTGTTGAATTCTTTTTAGGGGCCATTTTAGAATCCAATATTGATATCTATTCTACAAGATGCCCTTGGAATCAATTAAACTTGATTCTTCAAACAAGACTTATGCAATTCGGAAAAAAAAATACACACCTTTTACTAGCTTTTAGGAGCTCGATATTGAAATTGAATTATCTCTATAGTTGAAAATCTTCGATATCTGAAATTCAGCCCTGTAGTAGATCTCTGAAGCTTCTTTTAAATGCCATAGGTCTGACCTGATTTGGATTCTCCAAGACAAAGTTGTGTCCAATCTCCCACAATGACCTAATTCTGGACTGGTTTAGTAGAGCGAACTTGTACGACTTGCCACGTGTCACTGTTTTGTCCTTTGTCTCTGAAATTGATAGCCAAAAAACTTCAGTCTATGTACTTGCGACCACTTTTTACGGCACTTCAATCCAATGCCCAGAGAGATAGTTATTGAAGTTTTCCCACGATCACCTCTTTGAGATGAAATTCAGGAGCCTGAAAAAGCACTACCTTCCACAGATCATATCTCCAAAAATATTGCGAACCAAGTTCTGAAATTTTTTGACGAATTTTCTCAGGATTTCAGCTTCGTACCATATGAATTTCAGACTCTGACCCTTCGTACAAAAAACTTTATAGCGCAAATGCCACGATGACCTGTTTATGAGCCTGAAAAAATACCTAACTTCCACAGATGATATCTCCTCAAATATTGCGAACCAAGATCTGAAATTTTTAGACAACCTTCTTCAAGATTTCAGCTTCGCACCCTAAAAATTTCAGCTTCTGAAGCTTCGTAGAAAAAAAGTTATAGCGAAAATGCCACGATGACCTGTTTGGAGCAGCGAAACCCTAGAATCCCAAAGCTCCGATACCAAATGTTGTGTAACCAACTCAAAAAGAGAAGAAAAGAGATATAAACGCCTTAGAAATGAGCCACTTCGAGGGGGAAACCTCCAATACATTACATAAATGAACAATTCTTGGATGATACAAATGAACAAAAACTCCTTCTATATATAGGAGTCCATGGGGCCATAATGTAATCCTAGTGGGCCACAATGTAATCCTAGCCGACCTATCAATAATAATGTAAGGGCACAATAATAACAATATGGGGGTTACAGGGGTACAATAATAACAATAAGGGGGGCTACACTAACATAATAAGGGGCTACACTATTAATATAGGGGCTTAACACGGGCGCTGCGCCCTTGGCAGTTTTTCCTGTGCAAATTACACAGGCGTTGCACCCTTGGCAGTTTTTTCCCATGAAAATTACACAGGCGTTGCGCACCTGGGAGGTGGCACTGCATGCCTGGCATAGCGCTACGCTCTTGCCCAGAAACACACTCAGTGCATTCCTCTTGGCACTGCGCCCTTAGCTCAGGTGCTGCGCTCTTGGCCAGGAGGGCTTTCTAAGAAATTTAACCATCCAAATCAAGTCAAAACACCTTCAAGCTTCCTCCAAGGTCCTCCAAGGAAATGATAAATGGTAATTGGATGCCCTCAACCCATCTTCAAACATTTTTTATGATTTATAATTAAATGAATTTGAAACCCTAAGAAGAGAACCTAAATTTCATGCTTAAAATCATTGTTTGTCATTTCTTCATCTGCCTATAAAGAATATCAATCAAGACAGGGGTGAATTAAGATGCTTACATTGGTTTAGGGATTGTCATTTATCCAAGCTGGTCATAACACTCATTCATTTCACCCCTTACATTGCAAAGGCTTCCATTCCATTTCCCTCTTTCATCTCAATTTCACATTTAGCCCTAGTGTTTCAAAACAGAGTTGAAACATGTCAGCAGAGGGTTTCCATTGAGTTATTTAGCCTCTCAATCAGCCTGATATACCTATACCCTCACTCACTCATCTCACTCACTTGCAAAGCTGAATTTTTCATCACCATCCCTCCATCTCATTTCTATTTACAGTCCTAGGGTTTCTCAAGGCAGGGTTTACAATGTCAGAAGACAGTGTTAGTTGAGGAGAGGCTCGAAATCCAAGGAGGCATGAGCACAAAGGTGGAAAAATAAACAGATTTGAACCCCCAAACATAGTGGAGCTAATGGCATCTCCCCTTACTGTTTCATGTTTCAAGCATGTAGGATGCTTTTATTTTTGTGAAAAGGTGCAGTAGGTGCAAAACCACCCTAAGTTAACTAGACTCTTTATCCTTAACTTGCATGACAAACAAGTAAACCTTGTAGGGGTCACCTTTGAGCTATCTACATATGCTATTGCCAATGCCACAGGCATAGCTAGTGTAGGGGAGATATGGTTCAAGTAGGCCAATCTAGACATGAGAGGCTATGAGCCATATTTAAAACCTAGATACAAAGACCACAGTAAATCCATCTTTCCTTTCTCTCGCCTGCTTGATAGATATGCACCTATGATGAGAATTATCATGAAGCATTTTACATGTGAGGGAAGGTTCTCCCGTATTTACTCCTACCACATCAGGCCACTTATGCACTTTAATAGAGAAAGGATGTTGCATATACCATATTACCTCTACAGAAGAATTGACAAAATGGCCTATATATTAGAAAAGAGAGATTACCCTCAACAGATGCAAAGCCTCTTCCATCACTCACTCATTAAAATGGTTGTTATGCACCAACTACATCAGAAAGGTATTCCATGGGAGACCTTCATTGCCAATGAAGTGTTTACTACTCCATAAGCCCATCCTCAGTAAGATATGCCTTCATCTTCTCATCCTCCCATTCCTCTTTCACGATCACACCCCACTACTCATGCATTACCATCCACTCACATTCCTTCACCCCATGATAACCTTTCCACGTCACCTCTCACTCACACACCTTCACCTCAGGATAACCCTCTTCATCACCCTCTCACAATACCTCACCATCATCTCATGGTACTAATGCATCAAATAGTAATAAAGATGGCAATGAAGAAGAAAGAAATGAAGAAGAGGGCAGTGAGGAAAATATTGATGAGGGACATATCAGTGAAGATGATGGAAATGGGTCACAGAGCCATGAGAGCAGTGATGATGGCAGTGGGTCAAAGAGTGATGATGATAGTAATGATGGCAGTGAGACAGATAGCACTATGATTAGTAACATTGAGCCTTTTCCTTTGACCTACCAGAGGGGAAATAGGCATGTGTTTGTTGTCCTTAAGAGGCAAGGGGCCATGCCTTCTACATCAACCAAGAAGCTTGACAAAGGTAAGGAAAAGGTCATTGATGAAGAAGAAGAAGACAAACATGAGACTGAACAATAATTTCAACTTATTAACCTTGAAAATGATGATGAAAATGAGTAGAGAATCACAAGCATGTTGCTCCAAAGCAAGGATGCCCAATTTAGAGATCTACAAGAAAACATTGGCAGGGCTAAAAATGTGATAAACTTCCTTGAGGTTGAAAACAAGCAGATGGAGGCAGAGAAGGCTATCTATGAGATCAGAGCTATCAAATATGAGAAAGAGGCTAGAAAATCCAAGGCCAAGTTAGATGAGGTCTTGGGCACTCATGATGACATTTAAGAAGAGGAAGAACAACGTCCTAGGAAGAGGCCAAGGACAATTGGATTGAAGAAAGCCTTAGCCAAAGAAAGGGAGCAAGAGACAGCATTGGCAGAGCAGCTCACTCCAAGTGAGTTGCTTGCCGTGGAAATTGATTATGATAGGGAATCTTGGTTAGAGAGAGCTAATGTACACTTAGAGGATCAGCTGGATAAGACCAAGAGAGACCTAGACATGCAAAAGAAGATGGCAAGGCACTATGCCTTAAGAAACAAGATTGCAAGGTCCAAGCTCAAAAGAGCCCTTGCAAATATTCAATCCCTAAAGGAGGCTAAAGCCAAATAAAAAATTGAAATTCTTGTTTATTCATCCCTACAGGCATCCCAAACATGATCAGCAAGACAAATCCAAGTTTTGGCACATTTTTGAAGTTTTTGAGTTTTTGACTGTTTTGAAGGGTGGAGCTGCGCTCTTTTTTGGGGCACCCAATGGAGGAAAATTTTGCATTTTTGTGTTCATCAGACCAAGGAAATAACCCACAAAAAAACTCAGTTTATTTGGAGCAGAATTGTTCCTCCAAAAGTGCAAAAAACCACCTTTCTGCCCTCTTTCTAGGCTTGGCGTTGCGCCCTTAGAAGTCTTGGGAGAATGGACTTTTGGGTAGGAAAATGGAGACCAAATTGAAAACCAAAGGAATATTTGGAAACTAGACAGGACATTTTTTCCAATGAGCTATCATGGAGCTCATTTGGACACTCGAAAGGCCTCCAAATATTAGCTGTAAAACAGGTTATTTTCCCAGTGTTGGAGCTGCGCCCTTGGCCTTGGCGCTATGCCCTTGCCAGAAAGTCAAAAAAAGACACTTGGAATTAATGAAAAATATATTTTGAGGGTTTTTTAGGAAAATCACTCCAGAGTTAGCTGAGGAGTTATGCTAGCATTTATTTTTTCATTTATTTGAGTTAGGATATATGGGCCTTGGGCCTTGCATGGTCACAATGGTCAAATGCATTTATGTTGTAGTTAATGAAATTTTAGAACCCTAGTTAGGGTTTTGGTCCTCCTTTGCAAGTTAAATATTGCATGGATACCTCATTGTAGTTGTTGGTTGATTGTTGAGCTGAGCATAGACTCTGAGTTTTTGATGAAGTTTGGCTTTGGAGCCTTGTAGATCTTTTTGGACTAAATATCAATGGAACCAGCACATTCCTAGGATTCATGAGCTTTGTTAGATGGTGATTTTATTTCGCTCTTGTTAATTTTTTCCTTTTTTCACATTATTTTCATGTTTTCTCTGATAATAGGACAGAAATTTTAGAGTTGGATATGCTATCTTGGCACCCTACATTTGTCTGCATCCTTTTATATTTATGTTTTCTTCTTTGAAGTTTAATTAAAGAATCCTTAAATTCTCTTTAGTTTCACTTAAATGTTGTCTTAAATGATCTCTTTGTCTAAAAGTGATATTTAGAGAATTCTTAATTGCTTTCTAGGATTACTTATTTGTTGTTTTGAGGTTTGTCTAGTGAAGTCTAGTTGAAGAATCCTTAGCTGCTCTTCAGGTTTACTATGTTGTCATCCTGAAAGATTTTCTTATTTGAAGTATGTTAAATGATCCTTAATTTCCCTTTAAGACCTACTGAACTCACAACTTCATGTTCATTTCACACTCACTAAAACTATTTAGATCCATTTGGCTTTGTTAACTTTCCCTAGAAAACACCCTTGACCTATTGTTGTACCTTTCAAGACCTTTTGCAGACTCCATAGCCCAATGGTATAAATCTCTCTTACTCTATCTGTTCTACTTGAAAACCTACCCGAACAAACAAACAAACCATATCCTTATAACTAGCCTAAAATCAAAACCCTAAAAGTCATACAAGTTACATCTTTCACACAAACATAGAGAGAGGCCTCTCTGAGTCCAGGAAGGCTAGGTCCTAGGGCTCCAAAGATTGGTTTGATGTTACCCTTGTTCAATTTGGTCTTTCCAATCTAACAAATTACAGGGACCTAATAGGCGCGACTGTTTCAGAAACAATCGCGCCGATTGGCGTGCCCCCGTTAAATTTTTAGGCTGGTTGGCACGGGTCCATGCCTGATACTCGCGCTGACCGCCACACTCTAATTTTTACAAAACCCCCCCATAGATCTAAAAAATTGGGGTTTCAGGTAATGAAAAAGTAATCAAAATGTAGGGAAAGATGTGAGTTCTTACCTGGAACAAACATATTCACGATTTGCATCCCGGATTGCCCGTTGTCAACGCCGCAAAATCACAGTGAAAAAGGGTAACAAATAGCTCACAAGAGGTAAAAGTGAAAATTAATTTATTTTCTACCATATTTGGCATTTTATAACTTTTCACAACCCTAATTAGGTTTTAAAGCATATTTTTCGATTGTTTCGCTATGTTATTTCGAGAAATGGGTTTTATGTGTGTCTCTTTTGTAGCAATAGGTCTTCAACGTGATGGTGATGAAGTAACGAGTTGTATTTTATACTTTTTCGGACTCGGTAAAAACACGAAAAATTCACTGTTGGAGTCATCTTTCAGCTCTTTCTAACTCTCTAAAATTGAAAAGATTTCTGAGACTCTTGTCATTTTGAACTCGTTAAATGGCTGTGAAACGATATCTACCCAGTATACGTTTACCCCTTTTTCGGGCTGGGATAGATTATTTATGAAAAATGAATACCTTTTCCTTTCACGACTAAGAGGTTCTCTTAGACACAATTTTCTATCTTTTTGGATCTGTGAGACTACCTACGAAAAGGGACTGCTGGAGTTTTCTTTTCCGATTCTTTTCAAACTCTCTAAACATGAAAAGATGTCAAGTTCTTCCTTTTTCAGACTCGATCGATGCCAAATCACTATTCACATTCTATGGATTGTACTAGTTGTACCTTGAGAACCATTGTCATTATTGGTGGTTTCTCTCGTTCCTGTTAACAACTTTCATCATTGGCTAGTAATCAGGTGACTTTCTTGCATGTTCGACTTCAGCTCACACATTCACATGCTTGAATTTGTACTTGTTTGGGTTGAGATGGAGTGCAAGACCCTAGGTTTTGTCTGATAAGATACAAGCTACGGGATATTTTGGTTTATCATGATTATATGCATGACTCTTTTTGATTGGATGGCTGCGACAATACTGAGTCTATTTGTTGATCCTTACTGCTGGATGGTTGCGTCCATACCTCGGATCTCAGTTTATATGTACTCTATTATGGATGGTTGCGCCCATGCCACATGTTCATGTATCAGAGATATCATTTGTATTTGTACTTGCAGGTCTTCCGACAACATTGTTTGGTTCGAGCGTGTTCTCATAAAGCATTTCACTCCTCCCTCTCTCTCGGACCTCATGCTTTAGGGGGCATTTGTTACATAGCATTTTTTCACCATCCCTGCAATCCCCATCCTGCAAATTGGAGGACCATTTCTGTGACTTATATGTAGTGTCATGCCTTGCATAAAGTGCCATTGCATCCCTTTCCATGAGAATAACATTTCCTCTGTTGACTATTCCTGGAACAAACCATCAAAAACACATGATTTTGGATTGGCACTGGTAGGAAGTTATGGCCTCGCGCCGATAAGGGAAATTATCACTGGACCCCATGCCCATTAGCGCTCTGTCTCAGTGGACTGCCCGCATCGAGCTGTTTTTGGAAATTTTTTTAAATATAGAAGTGAAGTTTCCATTGCCAACCATTTCGTGAGCGAGTCAGCATGGGTGGTTCGACTGAATAACGTCAAGCACCCTCTTTTGGCTTCTTTTTCTCTACTTTTGGGCAAACCTACCAAAGGATAAGGCCTCCCTTCCACCATTTGAGGGATCCCAACGTCCTCCTCTCCTTCTATAAATACATATCTCTCACATAGATGCAGCTAGCTGAATGGTTTGGATAACTGAACATTTTGGAGAATAGCTGAAACAGTCTGATATAGCTGGTGTGAGATAGAGAAGAGAGAGAGACCCTTGTCGAGAGAGAGTCTAGGCTGATTGCCTCGCCAAGTCCAAATCCCCCAATGAATGCTCGAGAATCATTTTGACAGGACCCGCTGAAGGAGGCTACAACGTCAAGGCTCATTTGGTTGTAATCTCTTTCCTTCTCTTACTTAATACATGACTGATGTTTTGGTTCCGGTCTTGTGTTGATGTAATCGATCTTATGCAATACGTTTAATTCTCATTGACCAATTAGATAGTTATGAATGCAATTATTGTTTCGTATGCTACTTTCGTTCTCTGATCCTTGTGCAGGCACCTGAGTACCATTGCTGAAGGACCGTGACGTGTCGGGACGAAGATCAAGAGACTGCTACCACAACTATGAATACTGCATTGGATCAAAGGTAGGACAATATATCCCAACTCAGTTCCATTCATTAACTAGGAATCGACGCATTAGCATGTCCTCTTGCTGCTAGACCCACCCTAGGGCTAGAGGGATCACCTCTGTCCGTAGAGGGGATTTACCTACACAACAACTGGGCATCAATAATAAGAGACTGTTCACAGGATTCTTGAGCTATGTTAATGATGATGTTTTTTCCTTTACGTTAATGTTTTCTCTGTCTTTCATGTTGTGCATCGATTTATCTGATTGTAAAACGAAAAATTTATATTAAGATTTGTTGAGAGAGCACCTTAATTTTGTCTGTGTTTACTATCTTAATGTTTTCTTCTGAAGTATAGTTAAAGAATTCTTAATTTCTCTTTAGCTATCACTGAACTCACTTCTTTATTTCATCTCATATTCACACTACCAGTAAGATCCAATCTACATAGTTAGCTTGCCCTGTGAATTCCGTCAAAAATTTGATGCACAATCCAGCCTTTTAATGACTCCATAGCCCAATGGATTAAGTTTCACAACTATATATGTACAACCACATAATCAATCAAAACACACAACCCTCATAATTTCTATAACTAGCCTAATATAAGCATTTATAACCATCAAGTTAAATCTTAAAAACAGATAGAGCCCTCTCTCAGTCTAGGAAGGCTAGGTCCTGGACTCCAAAGCGGTTTGATGTTGTCCTCTATCATTTATTCTTGCCAAAATTATAAATTATAGGGCCACAACATAATGGCGACCGTACTGGGGATTTATTAAAAAAAATATTAACATTTCATCAGAACTCAGAAACCCCAGTCAAAACATTGTATGATTCAAGTATTTTCCAAGATTGGTATCTGGTTGTTGATGGTGGAAAAACATCCAGACACAACAAGGTTGAAATCATCCACCTGGCGACTCCAGCCTAGATCAGTCCCATTCAAAGACTCCACTAGAGGAAGGACCTTAAAGATGACTAGTCATCCTAGAAAGAGAAATTATTCAAGCCCAAATTGGATTCAATAAATTTTTGGTTTTATCTGTAACTATGTTCTATCTTACTTTAAGCCTGATCAAGAGTACGCTTCTGAGGTTTACATTGATCATTTGCAAATTGATGAGCCTCAAGAAGCTAACTTGCCCAAAATTGTAGATCAGGTACATACTCATACACCTGTGTGCATTCCGGATGCACTTGTGGAGAACCCAGTGAAACATGATCCTCATGCTACATCTCCTGCTCTTGCTAAATTCCCAAATGGTTATAAGCCTCCTGCTTTACCGCCTATACCTGTAAAAATCCCAGACATATACAAGCCTCTGGTTTTGCCTCCTATTCTCAATGACCTCCCTGCAAATTTTAGCAATAATCTACCTAGATTTGATGGAGAAAATGAAAAGATCACTGTCGAAAAGAACATTAAAAATCTTGAGGATTTTCTTGATCTGTTTGAGGTGGGAGAAGATGATGTGTGTATCAGAATGTTTGCCCTATCATTGCAAGGTAAAGTTAATAATTGGTTTAAATATCTTCCAGCTGCAAGCATTAGAAATTTTCATCAATTCACTCAGGTTTTCCAGGACAGATGGGTAGTCATGGGAAATGTTTTTCTCATCATAGAAGAGTATAAAAATTTTAAAAGACAGCCAAGGGAGACAGTACAACATTTTTCAGCCAAGTTCACTAAGGTATCCCATTCGATGCCTACTAAGATAAATCCACCCCCGGGATTAGCTCTCTAGTACTACCCAGATGCATTTGACCTAAAGATGGCATTCCAGTTAAGAGAAAGGGACCCTGCAACCCTTGAAGAGATGAAAAATATGGCAGTTGATGTGGAAGCCAACCTAATGAACAGAGAGGCAAAGTTAAAGGTTGCGGAGAAGGACAAATTAGAAAAAGAGAAATTGATATCTTCAGAGATAAAACTAGATATTTTGACAAACATGATCAATGAAATGATGCATATGATTAGTAGGAAAGAGGAACTTGTTGTTCAAATACCTCATGTTCCATTAGTTCTGGAAAAGAAAAACATCAATGTACCCAAGTAGTTCGCAGCCCATCCTGGACACCCTAAAACAGAAAATGATTGTTTCATGTACTCTATCCACAACACAGCCAAAGATGAAGTCCAAAATGAGAGGGAGGCAAGAAAATCCTTAGCAACAATGTACATAATAGATGACCTTCCATACAGAGATAACCATCTCGAATATAATTATTGAGAGGAAGAATATAAGGTTGAGGTTGAGGCTGATTATTCAAAGCAACTAGCACCATTTTCTTGGGAAGAACAAACTCAGTTATCACAATGCAAAGATGGCAATCAAACTCTGCATGTTGAGAAATTTTGCAAAGAGGAAAATGCAGAAAGTTGTCAAGTAAGTACAAAATTCCTTCCTTCATTTTTTGCCTCACTCTTAAGAGAGAATTACAAGCAATTTGCAGATAGGAAGGGAGAGGAATGCTCTAATGAATCAATCAAGGAAGAGATGGATCATGCAAACCATGTTTTAGATCAAGCAATTCAGTCCCTGGACCATATTGAAATCATAGAATCTGGAACAGATGATGAATTCATCAAGTTTGATTCTTTGCCTTTATGCTTTAATGCATTTCAGATTGCGAAAGGGAATCTAGATCACATTCTAGTTGATAATCACAGGAGAAGAGAAATGTCTCACCAATCAGATGAGGAAATCATGGATGATAAAGAATCTGTTTTAGATCTAGAGGTTTAGCCCTTGAGTCCTTTTAAATTTCAAGTACCAGATGAAGTTATGGAGTCTGAAGCAGATGATGAATTGATCAAGTTTGATTCTCTACCTTTATGCTTTAATTCATTTCAGATCATGAAAGAAAATCTTGATCACATTTTGGTTGATAATCATGTAGGAAAATATGACATATCAGTAGAACCAATGCTACAGCAATATGAAGCACTGCATGACCCAATAGCTGACACGTTGGATGGTTTGTGTTTTCAAAGTCAGTTTTCATGTACTCGTAATGCTCTCACAAGCTGCTATGATATGGATATGATCAGACAGTCTACCCCATTGTTCGGTTCAATAGAAGAATCGACACAAGATTCATCAGATAAAATGCAAGCATGTTATGAGTTGTTCGAAGACATGGAGAGCACATGTGTAGTACCAGGATATGAAGTAGTTGGGATGACTGAACCATGATACCCAGAAATAAGTCAAGTGTATCTTGATCCAGTGGTTTTCTATATGGAGAAATTGTTCTTTGCAAATCCAATACATATTTCTAGCATGTCAGTTGTTTTTTAAGTGTATGAAGATCCATGTAAATCAGATCATGCCAGGAATTTCTATCAAATACCATTATCAGGTTTGTTTCTGAATATGGTGAAAAGAAGTGAAAGAACAAAGTTATTAAGGCAATTGCTTGACTAGGTAGACTAGAATTATTGTATCATCTAGAAAGGAAAAATTTTTAGTAGATTAGGGTAGGAAGATGTGCAAATAAGCTCAGTACTCTGAGCATTTTCTCAGTTTTAGTTGAAAATTTCTTTCAGTTTTCAGCTTCAGCATAGTTCATATTTCAGCATCCATATTTTATGGGTGCAGCATTATGTTCAATTTGATGATTTGCAGTAGATAAGTTCAGATTTACAGTATGCAATTAAGCTGGCTAGGCAAGCATGTGCTCTATTTTTATCAGCCAAAGTCAGAAGTAATAATCATCTAGTTTCCAGTCACTAAGTTGCATGACAGATCAAGACACAATTTGTGGGATCAACCCAATGGATAAGGCACTGATTTACGAATCCATAGATCTGAGATTCTTGACACCTCCTCCGGAGCTGTCATCCCAGAAGGAGTTGATCTTGGCATAATATGAATTTTAAATTTGCACCTTGGCATGCATATTTTTAAAATTCATTAGTGAAGGTGGGTCAAATTTGAAGTGGATTTGGTAAAGTTATTTCAAATGAAATTGAATGAATTTAAAATATAGAATTAATTAATTAATTCTATATTTTATAAATTGTTAAACCGATGCATATTCCGCTTATGGGCGATGATACTTGATTAAAATCATTGGTTTCAATCTAATTTTGGACCCCCTCGGTGTTTCGAAGTTTAATGGAGGAGTGGGGGTCTGAAATGGGTTGTTTTCATTTCCCAGCCAAGGACCACATGGCAAGTTGTGGGGAGTTCGCACCCCCCCTCATAATACCGCTCACCACTGAGGCACCCCTCCAAAATCCGGTTTTTGACCTTGCATGATATACGCAACAAGTTCAACCCCGTGCCAGGTGCCAGGGTGACTGTACAAGTACTTAGCGGGGGGTTTTCTTCCACATTTTGTTTTTTTTTTACACATTGCCTCTGATGGAGTCTCTGTTAAGAAATTTGGATGAGGAGAGCTTGGGTAAAGACATAGATATTCCTTCTCCAGAGTGGTTGGGCTCCTTGGTTTTATAATGTGTTGTGAAACTAGCTCCAAAAATAGAAGAAAAGAGATATCAACGCCTTAGAAATAAGCCACTTCAAGGAGGCAACCTCCAATACATTACATTAATGAACAATTCTTGGATGATACAAATTAAAAAACCTCCTTTCTATATATAGGAGTCCATGGGGCCACAATGTAATCCTAGCCAACCTAACAATAATAATTTAAGGGCACAATAATAACAATATGGGGGTTACAGGGGTACAATAATAACAATAAAGGGGTTACACTAACAACAATAAGGGACTATACTAGTAACATAGGGACCTAACATGCCCCTCTCCTTCAAAAAAGTGTTGTCCTCAACGCTTGAGTAGCTCTGGGTGCTTCTGTATAAAATTCTCATCCTCCCATGTAGAATCTTCAGTGGGTAAGTTCTTCCACTTGATGAGATACTCTGAAATTGATCGATTCCGTATTTGTCGAGTTCTTGTTTCCATGACCGCTTCTGGTTCCAATATGATTTTTCCTTCCTCATCAAGTTCTGGCAATATTGTTTGAACTGGAAGATTTTCACCTATAACCTTCTTTAAGCATGAAACATGGAAAATTGGATGCACTCGTGAAGAAGCGGGAAGCTCCAATTTGTATGCCATAGTACCAATATTTTGCAACACCTTGTAAGGACCATAGTACTTTGGCGATAATTTATTATCCTTCTTTGCTTGCTTGGGGGACATTTGTTTGTATGGTTGTAGCCGTAAAAATACCCAATCTCCTACATCAAAACTTCTCTCGCTACGATGTTGATCTGCCTGTTGTTTCATTCGATTTTGTGCCAAATTCGGGTTATCCTTTAAGAGTTGGAGAACTTCTTGCTGATGCTCGATGTGATCTTCCACTGCTTGAACCTTCGAATTTTCCCTTAAAGATGATGTGATGGATGGTGGATGATATCCATAAGGTGCCATAAATGGGGTCATTTTTGCTGCAGTATGGAAGGAAGTGTTATACCACCATTCAGCGAGAGGTAACCACTTGACCCATTGTGTTTGTTTATCAGATACAAAACAACGAAGATATCCTTCCAAACATTTATTTATTATCTCAGTTTGACCATCAGATTGAGGATGATAAGATGAGCTATGAGCTAATTGAGTACCCAAACAAGAAAATAACTCCGTCCAAAAATTTCTAGTAAAAATGGGATCCTTGTCGCTCACAATAACCCTTGGGCTTCCATGTAGCTTTTGAATTGCGTCCATAAATGTAGTAGCAACTGTACTTGCTTTAAATGGATGAGATAATGCACAAAAGTGTGCATACTTGGTAAGTCTATCAACTACCACCATGATGACACTCTTTCCTTCGGACTTAGTTAAACCTGTGATAAAATCCATTGAAATCTCCTCCCAACATTGACTTGGAATGGATAAAGGTTGTAGAAGACCCGGGGTCTTAATCGTCTCAAATTTATTCTGCTGGAAAACCAAACATTCTGCCACAAACTTTTGAATATTAGATTTAAGGCCATCCCAAAAAAATTATTTCTTCACCCTGTGTTAAGTTTTTTTAAATCCCAAGTGTCCTCCTAAAGGAGAAGTGTGCAATTCCAAAGAATCTTTTGTTTTAGTTGGGAATTCTTACAAAGATATAAGCGATCTTTGTACCATAAGGAATCATTTTTCCAACTAAATGTATCAGATGTACTAGGATCTTGCTGCAACTTTTGAATGAGTGTCCACACTTCTTCGTCGTTCTTCCATTCATCCCTTGCTTTGGTTATCCAATCTGGTTGGATAATAGATATGGCACAAAGCAATGCTTCCACCTCTTCATTCTTTCTTGAGAGTGCATCTGCAACAACGTTTAGCTTCCCTTTTTTGTAGATTATTTCAAAGTCATAACCCAACATCTTTGTGACCCATTTTTGCTGCTCTTCTTAAGATAGTCTTTGTTCCAAAAAGTGTTTAAGACTATCATGATCAGTTTTTACCTTGAAGTGTCTTCCCATTAGGTAAGTTCACCATTTCTTCAGTGCATGCAGTATTGCTAACATTTCCTTCTCGTAAATAGCTTCCTGTAAATACTTTCCTTTGATTGGATGACTTTCAAAAGGAATGGGTCTTCCTTCTTGCATTAAAACAGCACCAATTCCATTTCCTGAGGCATCACATTCCACAATAAAGGTTTTTGTGAAATCTAGCGTAGCTAAAACTGGTGCTAGGCACATTGCTTCTTTAAGATGTTCAAAGGCCTTAGTTGCTTCAGGAGTCCATGAAAATGCATCTTTCTTCAATAATGTTGTTAGAGGTGCTGCTATTCTCCCATAATTCTTAACAAACTTGCGATAATACCTTGTTAACCCGAGAAATCATCGCAACTACTTTATGGTTGTGAGGACTTTCCATTCCTTAATGGTTTTAATTTTGTTAGGCTCTACCTTAACACCCTCATGAGATACAATATGACCCAGATATTACACCTCTTGTACTCCAAAAAAACATTTGGAT
Source organism: Pinus albicaulis (assembly GCA_034641835.2). Taxonomy (NCBI): domain Eukaryota; kingdom Viridiplantae; phylum Streptophyta; class Pinopsida; order Pinales; family Pinaceae; genus Pinus; species Pinus albicaulis. The sequence continues at coordinate 61,528,716 of CM076583.1, read as the reverse complement.
GTTTTTGCATATAATTGTTTCTCCTGCAATAGTTTGAGCACCCTATCAACATGTGAACATGATCCTTCCAAGACCTGCTGTAGATTAGTATATCATCAAAAAATACTAGCACAAATTTTCTAAGGGTTTGAAAATGGAACTCATCAACCATTGAAATGTAGAAGGTGCATTGGTAAGGCCAAAAGGCATGACCAAAAATTCATAATGACCCTCATGAGTTAAAAATGTTGTTTTCGGAATATCTTCTATCTTCATTCTAATTGGATGATATCCTGAACGAAGATCCAACTTGGTAAAATAAATTGCTCCATGCAATTCATCCAATAATTCATCAATCACAGGAATGGGAAATTTATCTTTAATGGTGAGCTTATTGAGCTCCCTATAATCTAGACACATGCGCCATGATCCATCCTTCTTGTGTACCAATACTATAGGAGCAGAGAAAGAACTTTGACTAGGTTGAATTATACCCGCCTCTAACATTTCTGCAATCATACGTTCAATTTAGCTCTTTTGGAAGTAAGGATATCTATAAGGCCTGATGTTTGGAGGAACACTTCCTGGAATCAAATGAATAGCATGATCATGATAACGAATAGGTGGGAGTCCTTTGGGAGTTTCAAACACCTTGGAATGATTGTCCAAGACTTGTTGGAGATCTGCAGAAATAGATGATTTTGATGTTGGAACTTCTAGTGAGCATAATTGTGCAATTACGCCTCGCTGTTCTTTCTTTAGAAAATTTTTCATGACATTAGAGCTTATTATCCTTCCTGGCTTCCCCGCAATACCCCGTAATTCGACTTCCTTTCCTTCTGAAAAAAATTTCAAGAAAAGTTCTTGAAAATTAAAAGCTACCGTCCCCAAAGATTGTAGCCATTGTACTCCTAGTACAACATCAGCACCTCCCATAGGAATGGAAAGCATTGGACTAGTCAATACATATTCCCCCATGGTTAGCTTGATATTATGGCATTTTCCAGAGAAAATTATAGTTCCTCCATTTGCAACCATCACTTGACATTCTGGTGCTGGGTATAGGAAACAATTCAATTCCTTGGCTACCTTACAATGAATAAAATTATGGGTACTACCTAAATCAATCAACATTATTACCTTTTTCTTCTTGATATGTCCTTCTATCTTGAGAGTTTGAGGAGTGGTAATTCCTACCAATGCATTACACGATATGGTCAGACTCAATTCTTCCTCTTCTAGGGTTGGTTCGTGGTGTATACCCTCTTATTTTGAAGGTTCTTGTTCATTTTCTTCTTCCTCTTCACAATATATGCAAAATAAGTTCTTCTCGGCACACTTATGACCTTTAGTGTATTTGCTATCACAACTGTACCAAAGCCCTTTTGCTCTTTTTTCTTCCAATTGTTGTGGTGTCAACCTTGGGTTGTGCAAATCTAGGAGTAGCAACAATTCCCTCTTTATAGAAGTGAGTGGTAGGCTTCCTTGTCGCCATAATTTTACATTCAATTTTTTTGGCCAACCTGAATGCCTTCTCCAATGAATCAGGTTCCAAAACATGAACTTCATGTTGGATGTTATCCTTTAAATTACCTATGAAGAGATCAATCACGTGTTTCTCTGAAATATCAGTTACCCTTATATTCAATTTTTGGAAGTCCTCAATATGCTCCCCCACTGAACCCTTTTGTTCGAGATTTATCAATTGGCTAAAGAAGGTGTTGCTCTTTGTATCCTCATAATGTGCTATCATTTCCTCCGTAAAAATTGACCAAGTGACAATTTTTTTATGAGAGTAAAGCCATCGATTCCATACAAATGTATTTTGTTCTAAATGTAAAGTTGCAATGCGTACCTTTTGTGTGTTTTGCACATTATTGAGATAAAAATATTTCTTCATCTGCAGTATCCATGTTACAGGATCCTTTCCATCAAACTTCCTCATATCCATTTTTGGAATATGGTGGTTCTTCCCTCCAACATTAGAGTTTATGAAATCACGATTAACATTTATTTTGTTCTCATCATGAGTTTCCTCTACTATCTTTTCACCATTAGGAAACATTTCTTTTATCAACTTTGTCAAACCTTCCATGTCTGCTTTTAGATCATTCTTCATGTTTTCCATCTTAGATTCCATGTCAGCTTCCATGCCATCCATCTTAGCTTCCATGCCATTCTTCAAACCATCCATCTTAGATTCCATGCCTTTCTTCAAACCATACATCTTAGTTTCCACGCCTTTCTTCAAAACTTCCATGTCATTTTTTGTTGCTCTTTGCGAGAGCGAAATTTGATGCACTTGCTCTTATAATTTTGATATGTCATGTTGCCATTCTTTGTCTTCATGAGTCATAGTAGAGCCTTCTAAAGGCTTAATGGGTGTTGAATTATTTTTAGGGGCCATTTTAGAATCCAATACTGATATCTATTCTACAATATGCCCTTGGAATCAATTCAACTTGATTCTTCAAACAAGACTTATGCAATTCAAAAAAGAAAAATGCACACCTTTTACTTTCTTTTGAAGAGCTCGATATTGAAATTGAATTATCTCTCTAATTGTGAATCCTCAATATCTGAAATTCGGCCCTGTAGTAGCCCTCTGAAGCTTCTTTCAAATGCCATAGGTCTAACCTGATTTGGATTCTTCAAGGAAAAGTTATCTCCAATCTCCCACAATGACCCAATTATGGACTGGTTCAGTAGAGAAAACTTGTACGACTTGCCACGTGTCAATGTTTCCTCCTTTGTCTCTAAAATTGATAGAAAGAAAACTACAGTCCATGTACTTGCGGCCAATTTTTATATCATTCCAATCCGATGCACAGAGAGAGAGATATCAATATTTTCCCATGATCACCTCTTTGAGATGAAATTCAGGAGCCTGAAAAAGCCCTAACTTCCACAGACCATATCTCCGAAAATATTGCGAACCAAGCTCTGAAATTTTGCAACGATGTTCCTCAGGATTTCATCTTCTCACTCTAAACATTTCAACTTCTAAACCTTCGTAGAAAAAAATATATAGCGAAAATTCCACGATGACCTGTTTAGGTTAAATTCAGGAGCCTGCAAAAAGACCTATCTTCCACAGATCATATATCCAAAAATATTGCGAACCAAGCTCTGAAATTTTGTGACAATGTTCCTCAGGATTTAGGCTTCACACTCTAAACATTTCAGCTTCTGAACCTTCGTAGAAAAAATTTATAGCAAAAATTCCACGATGACCTATTTGGAGCAGCGAAACCCTAAAATCCAAAGCTCTGATACCAAATGTTGTGAAACCAGCTCCAAAAATAGAAAAAAAGAGATATCAACACCTTATAAATAAGCCACTTCAAGGGGGAAACCTCCAATACATTACATGAATGAAAAATTCTTGGATGATACAAATTACAAAACCTCCTTTGTATATATAGGAGTCCATGGGCCAACAATGTAATCCTAGCTGACCTAACAATAATAATTTAAGGGCACAATAATAACAATATGGAGGTTACAGGGGTACAATAATAACAATAAGGGGGTTACGCTAACAACAATAAGGGACTATACTAGTAATATAGGGACCTAACATAATTTTCATAGGAGAGCTTCTAAAGGTGATTTCATAAAGCGAGATAGGATGGAAATATCTACTTTAGACCTGTTGAATCCTATGAACAACCCATTACTACATGATCTAGATGCTAATGGAGTGGCAAGGCTAACTAAGACTGATAAAGCTATACAGAAGGCTCTGAAGAAGGCTGTTATTGAAGGAATTTCCTTTGTCGGATATCCTCCGTCTCCATTGAAAGGAGTGGCAGACAAGAGTTTGGAGGAGGAAACAAACATCGAGGAAAGGAAAGAAATACAGAATGTGGTAGCTCTTGAAAAGACTCTCGATGAGAGTAATTTATATGGTGGTGGTGAGGCTTCTCTAAAGGAGAGAAACAACATTGATAATGATGATGATGCATCATTAAAGACTGGACTCACATAGTTGACAAGGAAGGCTTTAGATAAGAGTATTGGCAACAAAACCCATTTTCTAAGGAATGTGGATGAAAGGAACAGCGGGTCTTTACCTGAAACTTTGAGAGGGAATGGGCAGGTGAATTCTATGAGTTTAGCAGGGGTAGTGGAAAGGAATGGATTTTTGTACAAAGGCTTGAGAAAAGACATCAAATCCTTAGGCAAGAATATTGAGAGGCGGAAACTAGATGCTCAGAAAAGTAATTCCAAGAGGAAGGAAACGCTGCTGAAAAAGCAAGGAGGTGGTAGTGAGGAGGATATTGCAAGAAATTTGCATAGCGTAAGAGCATCAAAGATACATGAATCAAATATTTAGGATTATTTTGGCTTTCATCCTTTGTTGGTACTTGTTTTGCAGAGATATATAGCTTGAAAACTCCGAATAGAATTGCATAAAACATTACTGATAGTTTCCCAAGTGACAACATAGTGAGTTCAACGAATAGTGGGGATGAAGATATGGTCAAAATGAGTAACAGAAAGAACATAGATGTTCTGATACATGAAGGGAACAAAACTATAGGGACCACACACACTGAGGAAACACAGAGGCAAGGAGATCGAAACCATAATAATTTAATATCTCATCAAAAGGCCCAGAAGAAAATTCCTAACAGTGGAGATACTCTGAGATGGGTCTATTTTCCTACCCTGGATCCTCTCCTATCATTCTCGGAATTTATGGATGAATTCTATAAAATGGTAATTTTTCTATAAGAGTGCTTATGGCATGGAGAACTCCACCATGTTCATACCTCGTGAGACACCAGCGTAGCCTTGAAAGTCTTCTATACTTTCATCCTCATGCTTGTGTCATGGTGTTCTCTGACTCCACTAAACTTGATCTCTTCAATGATTTTCATAAGGACGGCTACAGAGTTGCAATTGTCATGCCAAACGTGGATGATCTTTTGATCGACACTCCAACACACATATTTTCTTTTGTTTGACTTGATTGGAGGAAGGTTGATCTTTATTATATTCATTACACTGAAATTTTGCGGCTTGCAATACTCTACACTTATGGAGGGGTTTATCTTGATTCAGACGTCGTAGTTTTGAAGAGTTTGTTGCAAGAGTTTCAGATTCCTTAAAGATTTCAGTCTACCCATACATAGTCTTCTATATTTTCGGTTTGATGGCACTGCTAAGTATTCAACTAAATGAAATTTTTGTGGTGAATCTTAAATGTCAATTAGTATCGCAGTAGAGTTCTGTGTCCACATTCCCCGTGCATTCTCTGTGAGTGAAGGAGACAAGGTACAATGCTCAAAAGAAGCATTTACAACCATGGGAGCTTCTATCTTCAGCGAAATAAAAATTACAAAATTCGTTGGGTATACATGGCAGCCAATGCCGCGCTAGACTTAATTACCAAACAAAGGCAGTCCGGAAAGTAGAGCCAGCTATCAGTTTTGTTTTATCGTTGCCTCTTCAACATCTCACTAACCAATTTTTGCTCACTTTACCATCCATGAAAGGTTGTCGAAGTTAAAAGCCACAAGCAGTGATTGCCAGATGTATTTTGTCTTGGCCCTTTGCATGGCCACACTTGTCCAATTTCTTCTTAAATTGTAATCAATGAAAAGTTTCCGAAGAGATCAGGCAACCGACTTAGTCCTTAAATACATCATTCCTTAGCAGTATCAAGGGGTTTGTATGTTGGACCTTGTTAGACTCTGCATTGTAAGAATCATTTTATTGGAGCATTGTAGTTTTTGTTGGGCATAAATAATAAGATACCGTTCACAGGATTCTTGAGCTATGTTAATGGTGATGTTTTTTCCTCTGTGTTAATGTTTTCTCTGTCTTTCATGTTGTGCATTGATTTATTTGATTGTAAATAAGATTAAAATTAAGATTAAGATTTGCTGATAGAGCACCTTAATTCTATCTATGTTTACTATATTAATGTTTTCTTATGAATTATAGTTAAATAATTCTTAATTTCTCTTTATCTATCACTGAACTCACTACTTTCTTTCATCTCATAGTCACACTGCCAGTAAGATCCAGTCTGCATAGTTAGCTTTCCCTGTGAATACCCTAAAAAAATTGATGCATGATCCAGCCTTTTAATGACTCCATAGCCCAATGGATTAAGTTTCACAGCTTTATCTATCCAACCACGCAATCAATAAAAACAAACAACCCTCATAATTTCTATAACTAGCCTAATATCAGCATTTATAACCATGAAGTTAAATCATAAAAACATAGAGAGCCCTCTCTGAGTCTAGGAAGGCTAGGTCCTGGACTCCAAAGAAGTTTGATGTTTTCCTCTATCGTTTATTCTTTCCAATATTATAAATTATAGGGCCACAACACCTCCCATGAATTTCCATCTATCTATACAAACCCATCACCCATGTGTGAATCGATCAATAAAGAAATTGTCTTGTGCCTGCAACCACTAACATGCAATTATTTATCATACCATAATATTAATTTGAGCTTTATATTTTTGAAATAATATTATGCAATTTAATCAAACCATAGGTCGTCAACTCATCACATGTAAATGCATCTGGGTGGTCTCCTGCCACACTCAATAATCATCGATAATATTTATTCATAATATTAGTCATTGATAATTGTGTATGCTAATTCATTATCATGACATAATCATTAAATATAAGGAAGAATTTTATGTAAAAAGGACAACATAATGAATCCATCACAATATTAATCATAGTCCATCACAAATGTTATCATCATATCATCAAACTAGCATATCACAATTATCATCACATCCACTACTATTTAAAGTCAAATAATTAGATCCTTGATTTGAAGTCCTTAAAGAATAATGTATGAGACCTAAGGATATATCAAGGCTAATATAGTATCAAGGTCAGTCAACCAAATCGTGGCATTATAGATTGTAAATCACAACATATACATGGCTATGTCCACAAATCAAAGGATTTTGGATCACAATTTTAAAGACATTTATGCATGCATGCCTATGGCTCGTCCTCTCTGCAATTGAAATTGACCCATCTCCTAGTTTACTTGTATGTGATATCTGATTCAATTCTTCCTTTCCAATAGCTCTCTCTAGGATGAGGTGAAAAGGGAGAGCCTACTAGAGCCTTAGTTAGAAGTGGTCTATTATTTGCGTAGGTACATTTCTTGTGAAGGGAGATTGAGTGTAGTGTATACATACCACTTCAGGATATTTTACTAGCTAAACCACCTAGTCCACCAAAAGCCTAAATAAAATTTCAACATCCCATATTTTCTCTTATGGTCCTGTTGAAGACTAGAAAATCTCTGCTTCAAACATCGGGGAAAACCACCCGGTCGGGACGTTAAGACAGCTCCTTTTCCGTTTGGTATGGTAGCTCCGACTGGATTTAAAGGACCAGTTTCCTTGTAACTAAATGGATTGGATTGGATGGGTGGAAATGGGACTAAATTAACTGAAATAAAACTATCTAATTTAAACTAAATACTGATAAAGAAATTCTAATACTAACCCGGGTAATTATATGTGAATACAGCTTAAGATTGTTCCAATTCAACAATAACCATAAAAATGTATTATTAATTAAATTGAAATGTGCAGAAACAAATAAAGATAACTCTGTTTAAGGAATTAAACAGAGTTGTATTAACATATTGCATTCATCATTGTATACCATCTACATGTAATTATGAAAAATAACGTTTCAATTATACTCAGAAATGATATATAAAAGGAAGTGTTGTTAAAACAAATATACATATAAATGATAGCAATTTTAAAACGAATATCATAAGACAAAAGAAATCAACAGTGAACATATAGAAATACCTTGTTCATCTTGAGGACTTTCAAATGCAATCTGATACTCTATCTAGTAACTATGATGCAAAATCAAATTCCAAGGTACAGAAATGCAACACTTCAAAGATAATTCCGCATGAAAATCACCAGATGTGATCCTTTTTAAAAAATATATAAGACAATGGAGTACAAAAATGCAATATCCAAGTCAAAAAATATTAAGATCCGGGACCCCTCTCTAAATGCATGAGAGGGGTTTAAATACTACTTAACTAATTCTAAAAATAGTTTATTACAAAAATTAAGGATTCGGTTCAATGACCGTCCTTTTCCTAGGCTAAAATACAGTGAAATTAAAACTAAATCTATCTATCTATTAAATTGATCTTTAAGTTTGCAGGCATCCAGCATAGTTTTGAGAAGATGCGGTTGACCAACTTCAGAATTCAATTGTCCTGAAAAGACAGAGTCGGCAAGTGTAGGAGAAATCTTCTCTGTAGCATTGATGATACAATTGAGCGCACTGTGCTGACTGTGTGGCTTTACCAAGTACATCCAATATGAATCCCAATTCAATTTTGTCAACCCTTGGATGGATTTTACTCTTTCTTCTGCCTTTTGCCTCCATTCTGATTGCAGTTGATTTGCCTGTGGGAGGTATCCTGAAATAGTTTCAGAAATCAAGTTAGCTTTGTGTAAATTGTCATTTACACGATCAGTGAGAGTGTTTGCGTTGTATTTGCCTTTTACGCCTTGATTTGTGTCATCGATTTATTGAAACGTATTTCTTTATGGTTTTATTAACAATGGGTGCACCGACTTTTACGCCTTCATCTGTTTTTTGCCATACTAAATAATCATTGATCTTTTCATTAATCAAATCATAATAATTTCGTAAATCTACGACATGATTTGTGATTTTATCACTTTATTGGCAAAATAATTCCATTGCAATATTTTTTGGCATAAAACTTCCTCTTGTTGCAGTAGTTGATTATTTAAAGAGATAGTTTCTAAAATAAATTCTGGAAGCTTAGGATCATCTTTTTGCTAGTCTTGGATAATCTGTATTTGCTTTTCTTTATCGGCCAGGCTTTTTTGATGTCCTATTTGCATTTCTTGAAGTTGTTGTTGTAACTCTTCAAGTTTCAATTGTGCTTCCTTATTGGCCTGTACCTGTTGCAATTGCTGTTGCAGAGCTTTTACCTGTTCTTCTTTTTCATTCAACAAAAGTTGTATCTCAACTGCTTTATCAATTGTTGCAGAAGCATAAGCTCCTATTATTTGAGATAACTTAGTGAGATTATGAGTAGGCTCTGTGGCGGGATCTTTCCACAAAACATCTACTTGTTCTGCTTCAGTAGCAATTGCACTTTCTATTTTTCTCTTTTTCCTCTGTCTCTTCACTACTGCTTTGTATTTTGGGCTGTAGAATACATCCAAAGGAGGAATGTCCTCTACATTAAGTACAATTTCAGAGGAGGGTGTGATTGGTATGTGCTCTGTCACTGCGACTGTGCTGCTTGTTCCTGTATTCAAAACTTTGGTTGTCTGGACAGGGGTCTGTACATTCTGTCCTTCTACATTAATCAATTGATTAAAGGTTTCCCATTCTTTGTCTAACTCAATGGTGACTGGCTGTTGCTGTACATTGGTTGGAGGAGGATTTGTCTGTTGAGAAGTCAAAATTTGTTGTTGAGTAAGTTCTTTTGATTGTGCAGAATCTTTAATGGATTCTTCCATTTTATCTTCCTTTTCTTTAGACTTATTGGAGTGTTCAGAATCTCTGTCAGATTTTGATTTAGATTTACCTGTACTTGAACTGCCGTTAAGACTAACACTAGGAGTTTTCTCCCTTGCGGGCTCTAAGCGTAGATTATCCAAAGGAATAGGAATTAGTCTTCTTTCTCTATAAAGCTTGAATTCCTGAAATTCCTCTGGAGATAGCTGCGCTTGAGCTGAATTCAAAACTTCTTTGAATGAATTTCTTGCTTGGAACATATCATCAAAAAGATCCTGTTCCCTGGAAAATTCCCTTACTTTGATTGCATTGGTAAAATTCTTAACAATATCATTTGGGTCGAATAACCTTCTCGAGAATTTGAACAGTTGTAGGCATGTAACGTTGCCTATCTCTTGAAATGCATGACCAATATCAAATAGTGAAAATGTTCCACATTTTACGGGAAATTGTGGCCAAATGCCCTTTTTCTTCTCTTTTAAATCTTTTGTTATACCTCCCTGGCCACAGGTCTGATAAGCAATTTCCCGAGCTACAATTCTATCTAGAACATATAGGGGTAACACATGGGGAGAAGCATAACTTCCAAAAACCCTAATATAGGTGAACAATTCTTCTCCAAACCATCTCGCGACGGGGAGAATATCAACCTCTGTTTCTGAGGATAACCTTGGGGCATCCTTATTATACAATGTTTTGTACAATGGCGGCATTATTCCATGACAAATTTGGTAAAAATGGGGGACAAAATTAGACTCCTATAGTTCTTTATGGTACACATGAATGGGCAAAGGATCGTGGATAGTCCATTTCCAGCCCATCACAGGGAATTTAGAGACATAGCAGATGGCGTCCATGACATAAGCAGATAAATAAAAAGGCGGATAAACCCGCTGGGAAACATTTCGTTTAGACCGGTAATGAAAAATAGCAGTGGTGAGATTATCGGATAGGATTTTGGCCCAATCTACAATTGTAGAATTAACAACCGCATTCAACAAAGGAAGCCATTCGGGTAATATCATATTTATGTCAGGCTTTCCAAAAAGCCTGCATAACATGGCAGCAGTAAAACAATAAGGAGAGGTAAGTGAACCCGTGTTGTACATACCTTGTTTGTTTTTCTTCAATGGTTCACTTCTTTTGGTCCACTCCTTTGTGCATTCTGCCAAATTTGCATGTTCTTTGGAAAAATCTTCCATGAATTGTTTGTTGAAAGTCGCCTGAGGTTCTGGCAACTTATACATTAATCTCAGATCTTCTATGGTGAATGACCCGATTAGCTCTTCAGATGGAGTTCTGAATTGTCTGTCTGAAATATCGGTGCTATCCAGCACCCATCTCACCATGTCTGTATATGGGAGAATCCTTGGCCTTTCTGCTATTCTATGCAGAAATGAGCAAGCCAAGTCTCTAAGGGTTGCTTCAGACATATTCTGGGAACCTGCTGTAGCTACAACTTTTATCACCACAGGGTTTTCTTCCTCTAGCAGATTATACATTCCTTCCCAAGTGGATATACTGGCATCCTTATTACAAGCGGTGTCTGCATACAGCGAAGCCATTTCTTTGTTTTCAGAACTCGAGCTCTTCTCCTTCTTACCCATAGTGTTTAGTGGAAGCTTTGTATAGACGTTTGCTCCTTCGTGCCTGCGTTTTACGAGTAAATGAGAGTAATGGTATAAGAAAGGTGATGAGATTGTTTTAAATGTGAAAGCGGATGAAATATAATATTTTAATTGTGAAACAACTTTCAATCTAAACACAATCTCATTTACCATTAATAATCAATCCAATCATTTAATTTAATCATTAAAGCGCATAACGGATTTGACATATGGGAAGATTGCCTTGGGATAGCGCGCCTACATGAATCTGCGACATTGCGATTTGCTGCGCAATATCGCAATATCGCAATGTCGCAAAATGAAGTCATCGCGGTTATGAAAATAGCGCAAAAGCGGAAATTGCGCAATAACGCAAAAGCGAATATCGCAAAATCGCAAAAGCGCATATCGCAAAATCGCAAAAGCGCATAATTGAAAAGAGCGCAAAAGATATTCATTAATCATTTCTATTTTCTGCGCTATGCGATCTGCGACCAATGCGTTTTATAAAAGATATATACCATTTTTGTTATGGATGCGCTATCTTGTTTAAAGAGTAATTTTATTATAATCCATCATAAACTTAAGTGTTTCTTGATATTCTTTCTAAGGGATTAGGTTTATGATAGAAATTTTTATTTGAAAAGGCAAACAAATCCTAATTGATTTTTTGGATTTTTTAACTAAGGGTCCTCATTTATTTATTATTATTACTAATATTAAATAAAAAGGGGGGTTGTTGCCGGTCACAACAGGTCCATGATAGAAATGAGTACCAAGGTAAAAATAGGCACAAATGAGGTCCTTACACATAATGGCCTCATCAAACTCATAGTTTGTGATGCCAAGACATACTATTAGAGTATCATAGGAAGACTTTGTGGATATGGATGAACATGATTTTTTAGAATATCAATAGTATGCTCAATCACTAATCCCTAAGAGAGCTGTCAAGAGAAAGATGAAAGTTAGAAAACTCAATACCTATATATAAGAAAATCAATCTCAAAATAAGATCGAGATGGATGGCATGGATTGCCACTTTAATTAAATTAGGACACCACCAAGCAACTTCTAATCTAATCAAAGTTATTTCCTCCTCCATTGCATATGTAGGAGACTCCCCTAGTCCTACAAGGATCCCATCAAGGGAACCTAAATAGAAATGAAACTAGAACCTTCAAAAATCACCTTGTAACTTATCTTAAGAGAATTAGAACCAGTTAAGGCTAACACCCTTAAATGGAAAAGATGACAAAATATAAGTTGGAAAAGCGAAGTAGGTATAATGTGGCATAGAGGACGTGGAGCAACAACTCCACCACTTACAAGAAAAATTCAAAATCATGAAAATGAAAGGAGTTAGTTGTAATAAATTGCTAGAGTTAGAGAACCAAACTATAAAGGGAGAGTTAGCAAGGGCCAAAAAGGAATTCATTAATCACATTGATAGTGCAAAAGTTATGAGGGAATCCATCACTAAAATGGCCTAGATAATAGAATATATGTTAAAATGTAACCAACAAACCAAATTCTATGCCCTTTTGCTCAAAGAAAAATGGTACAAATTTTACTTAAATAGTCTAAAGTAGCAGATTGCATTCAATATTAAACCCCTATAGGATTTTTTGGAGGTATGACAAGATGGTGATGAAAAAGTGACAAATGGGTTATGTAAATTATATTTACACAACATTTTCCCTTGCACATGCCCTTAAATAGAGCCAAAACCCATATCTAGGAGATCTCGAAATTAGAGCACTCTCATCTTGGCTTCCAAATAAATAATTGAAAGCATAAAAAATAAGGAGATGCATATAAAAATACTTACATATCCCTGTTTTTGTTAGAGTTGAAGCACCCAAAACAAAATAAATTATGACCATCCATGAAACCCGATTTCACCTAAGATGTGGAAGTGGCTCCCATATTATAGGGAAAACAAGGGAAATCCATTGCTCATTTGGAAGATATGTTGAGGTTCTCAACAAAGGAGGAAGCTTAAGCATGCTAAATAAGGTGGGGCTCACTTCCACATGGTCCACAAATAAGGGAAATCCATTCACCTAGAAATATATAAGTAACCTTGTTCAAGGCCTCACTTTACAAAGAATCCCTAAGAAAAATAAAAGTGAAGAGGATTCAAATGAGATTCAATCCACCTCTTCTCCTATGATGTTAACCACCAATGGGTTTGGATAAGGAAAAATAAAAAGTAAATTAGACAAGGGTTGAACATACTATTGGATATTATAGATATGGGACCATCATCAGCTATGTGCCATGGGACCCTAGGTAAAATTTCAAGGAATAACAACAAAAACACGAGTTAGATGCATCAACATATTTTCATCAAATTTGTTACACAAGGGTGTGTAAGAGATTAAGTTGAGGGTTGATGACGAGCCTCCACATTATAGACGATGAGACTGATCTCTAACATATGTTGACCTTTTCTTGTACTTGATAAACTTACTATTTGGACCATGATGAATATTTTTCAACATACTTTGAGGGGTGTAAGAGATTAAGTTGAGGGTTGATGATGAGCCTCCACATTATAGACGATGATACTGATCCCTGACATATGTTGACCTTTTCTTGTACTTGATAAACTTACTATTTGGACCTAAAGTTTTCTAAATCTCATCCTAAATGAAAAAAGAAAGATTCTAATCTCTAAATTTTGAGATATTTTGATTTTTCATTGGTTTTTAAATTAATTTATCATAAAATTAAGTTTTATTGGGTTTTGAAAAATAAATCTATAAAAATATTAGAATAATAATTTATATGTTTTTATATTTAAATGTTTTAAATTAATTTATAATAAAAAATGTAATCTTTATTATACAAAATTTTAACATATATTATTAATATATAAGTAATTTTGAGACATGACACTACACATGGAATTAGCTAGAACGTTTAAAGTTTTCTAAATCTCGTTCTAAATAAAAAAAGAAAGATTCTAAGCTATAAACCTTAAGATATTTTGATTTTTCATTGGTTTCTAAGTTAATTTATTATAAAATTAAGTTTTATTGAGTTTTAAAAACAAATCTTTGAAAAATATTAGAATATTATTTTTTTATTTAAATATTTTAACGTAAATTTGTAATTTTAATATTTATTATACAAAATTTTAATATATATTACTAATATATATTTAGTTTTTATTCTCTTATTATTTATGATTATATTATATTGTGATATCCTAAAAGAGAGAATATACAAATTTAACAACAGTATAAGTATTTTTGAGAGGTGGTACTACATATGAAAGTTACTGAAAAGTGAGATGTCGTTTAAAGTTTTCTAAATCTCATTCTAAACTAAAAAAGAAAGATTATAATCTCTAAATCTTGAGATATTTTGATTCTTCATTGATTTCTAAGTTAATTTATTATAAAATTAAATTTTATTAGATTTTAAAAAATAAATCTAAAAAAATTAGAATAATAAATTTTTTTATATATATTTATTATAACAATGGCTAATTTAGATAATTTTGATAAAAAAATTATGTCCATAAAAATTCCAAAAACATAAAACAAATGGATTACTCAAAACATAAAACAATAAACTTTTGTATCTGAGAAGGAAAAATCAGATTTTTTAATAGTTAAATTTATACTATTCGAAGATTCTATCTACTAAATAATTTTTTTTAACACTAAAATATTAAAATCCCTTAAAAAATTGTAATTCCGACGAGTAAAAGAGCCAACAAGGCAGTCACCTCAATTAGACTGATCCTCTTGCTTGTCAGGAATTTAGAGAAAACGGACCAGCCGTGGGAATCCACAAACGGAATCTTTTCTTCGGCGCCTCCAGCACCGCCACCGAAGCTGTCTTTCATCGACAGTTCAAAATGAACAAAAAAAACTGCTACGTTTTCGATCTCCATTTATCGTACAAACATGCATAGATTTTAGGGATCGATACATCTTCAGCAAAACCTGATAGCGTTGATCACAAGGAAGAAATATATATATGTATATATATTTCTTACTCACCTGGCCCACTACATGTCGGCGCTGATCGAGAGTTGCTACTACACCGACGATTCCATTCATAGACAAATAAAATGCACGCTATATTTCCACTGAACAAATCCCAGCGAACTTGCACATATTTCCACAAAATAAAGTTTTATTTACTCTATTTAAATGAATGCTTTCATATTTTAGTGGGAAGTTCTATAGACGTAACAGAATTCGAGAGGTAGTTTTGGCTTTCTTTATTTACTATTTTACAATAATATACAATGTCACCAATCCCTAAGGATTAGGTGTCAACATTTCCCCTTTTAATGTGAGTCCAAGCATCATTTTTAATTTTTCAAACTTTTATCTTCAAGCGCTTTGGTGAAGATGTCTGCAGTTTGCTCATTTGTGGAACAATGACGTAGATGAATAGTTTTGACCTCAACATGATGTCGAATCAGATAGTATTTTGTATTGATGTGCTTTGTTCGATCATGGAACTTTGGGTTCTTGGCCAACTTTATTGCAAAAGTGTTGTCGATCATGCGTGGAGTTGAATGCATTTGTTTCATCTGCAAATCTTCTAGGATTTTCGTGAGCCACACAATTTCCTTTGTTGTTTCAGCTGCTGCCACATATTCTGCCTCAGTTGTGGAATTTGTTGGTACTCATTGTTTGTGTGATCTCCATGAGGCAACTCCTGATCCAAGACTCGTGTTATAACTTGAAGTAGATACCCCAGTTTCTTTGTCCCCATTAAACTTTGAATCTATCTGATCAAGCTGAAGTCACCTATCTGTGTATATTTGAGTCCAAAGCCTTGAGTCCTCTTCAAGTACTTTAGAACTCTTTTTGCAGCAGACCGATGTCCTTCACAAGGTTTTTGCATAAACCTAGAGAGGATTCCAACAGCGAATGAGATGTCTGGTCTGGTGGTAGTCAGGTAGATAAAACTTCCTACAAGCTGTCTATACTTCGCTGCATCCTCGAATTCCTTCCCTTCAATGAATGTGAGCTTCAAGTTTTGTTCCATTAGAGTGGTTAAGGGATTGCATTCATCCATGCCAAACTTGTTCAAAAGATCTTCAATGTACTTCTTTTGAGAAAGAAATATAAATTTAAGATGTTGAGTTACTTCAATACCGAGTTAATAGTGAACATAACCCAAATCAGTCATTTCAAAACCTTTATTCAATTCTTTCTTTATGGATGCAATATAAATCTCATTGTTCTCTGTCATCAAAATATCATCTACATTCACCACAAGATATACAATTGTTTTTCCAACTTTCTTAACAAACAAAGTCGCATCGTCAAGATCAAAATGTTTGAAGTTAAGTTTCAGAAAATGCTCAGTTAATTTCTCATACCAAGCTCGCGGTGCTTGCTTGAGGTCATATAAGGGATTTTTAAGTTTGCATATTTTGTGTTATTGGCCCTTCACAACAAATCCTTCTGGCTGGGACATAAAAACTTTCTCATTTAGATCTCCATTCACAAAGGAGGTTTTTACATCCATCTGATGGACTTTCCACCCCTTCTGAGCTGCTAGGGCAAAGAGAGTCTGGATGGTGGCCCATTTTGCTAGTGGAAATGGATTCAGCACCATCAAAAACCCTTATGGCACCCAAAATACTGAAGTTTAACGACTATAACCCAGATTTTCAAAAATCTTTGCCGAAATTTTTCATAATCTTTCCAGAATTTCAGGGTTATTCTGTGGGTTTTTTATATTACTGCTATTCAGTTATTCTTAGTGTAATTTTTTAAACTTTACAGTATTTAATTTAGCAGAAACCAAATTAAATTTTGAAGTGAAATCTTAATTTTTATTATTTAAACTGATCTTTTTAATATATATAAACTCGTTCTTCTTATAAACACATAGATATTTTGCCCGCTTCCAATGCAAGCTAACAATCCACCGTATAAAAAGGTGAATGAACGTAAACAATTTCACAATTAAATGTATGCCATAAACGATCCTACCAGTAATTAAACAAATCACATAAGATGGCTACACTAACGAGGGAGGAGAGTTGAGAAACCCCCGTTATCAAATTATCGTTATATTTCGACTTTATAAACTATGCACCAAATTACGTTATGAGCATACTCATACAATCTCAGAAGTTAGAAGAGATATGAGCATCCTTCACACTACACTTAGCTATTATAACAATAAGGAGTGGTTTTATCGTGGAGCAAAGTTTCTCTCTTAAGCTATTTGAGTAATTTTTACCTAATTATTTTATAATTAATTATGGAATTTCTTATACTATAATTGATTTGTGGATCTCATTTCATTGAAACAACTCTAAATTTCAATTTTAGTAATTAAAATTTATAATTTCAACAATTTGTTCAAAGCCTCTCCCAAATTATAAAGAAACCTCTCTTAGCAATTAAGAGGAGTTTGCTTTAATAAGATTAGCTTATTCTTAACAAATGTCATTGTAATTTATATACATTAACAACACTTGCAAATAGAGCAAAGGAACAATATAGTGCGTATAATCATGTAGGAGGAGTTTTAGTAGCACTAAAATAACACAATTAAGGTATTATGACAAATCATAGGCTACTAAATCATAATTTTAGTAAGAGAGTTATCTTCCAATGAAATAGATAATTCCTTGTTGGAATTTGGGTAGTTTGGAAGGTATTTTCGAGAGAAGGAAACCCACCAAAAGTGAGTTAGTTGGGAAAGTTACCCAAATAGTTAGGGTTTTGACCAAAAGTTGTGTTTGGATCCAAGTTAATTAATTGTTTAATCTAATTTGTTGTTGAGTGGTATAATAGAGGTTTTTTTATGGACAAAGAAAACCCCCAAGATCACTCACACAAAAGTATAAATAAGAGGCCAAAGGAGAGACCTAAACACACAAGTGGAGAAATACTTTCACTTGTAGAGAGAGGGAGGTTAAAGGACCTAGTTGCAGATCTGCCTTAGAGGAGTTGTAGTAGCAAGAAGAAAATCAAATTTGAGTGCTGAAAGGTCAAATATGCAAAAAGAGAGTCAAATTTGTAAAAATAAAGTCAAATTTGAGGGTTGGAATGTCATATTTGCAAGAATAAAGTAAGATATGTGATCTTAAAGAAGCAGATATAGTAAATCGAGAAGTTGTAGCGTGATTGCAAAGAGACCGGTTTCCAAGGACAACAACAATACAAGGACCTTGAGCTGAAGGCACTAACTCAAGTATGCATTTGTTTCATTGGATAGATTGTAGATCTAAAGGATCATATCTCAATCCATAGAACATTCAAAGGATGACTATGTATTTTACTATATACTATGTATACTAGTTGTATTAGGGGTTGTAAAGGGCCATGATCCATGGTACAGGAGCCCTAAATGTTATCTTGTTATTGGAAAAATTAGAAATGAGTTTTGGGCTCATAAAACCTTTGTATTGTTATTGATGTCAATGTTGTTATATTTTCGTTGTGCAAAGTGTTATTAATGTTGTGTATCTTCAATGTGCCTGTGTTCTAGTTTAGACATAGACCAGATCTGGGGTACAAGGGAAATTTCAACATGGTATTAAAGCTACTTTGAAGAAAAGGTGGATTAGAGTTTGTACAGGAAGCAGAATAAGTCACTGCAGGTTGTGTAGGCTCAAAGGGAGACTATGAAGGATTGTCAACTACCCTATGGGAGTCTCAATCTTAATGTTTTAACAAGATAGAGGATTTTTCATCTCATGCAAGGACAGTTACGAACCATGTGAGAACACTCATGGTGGTGCAAGGAAAAGTCAAGTTGCATGTGTTGATTTCTGGTAGCATCAAGTGTGCTCTAAGTCTCAAAATTTGTAGGAAATCTTAGGCACATGTATTCTAAAGAACCCAAAAAGGATTTTGGAAAATTCCACTCACAACATGTTTTATAGAAATAATTAATTATTTTTAATAGGACCCGAAGTCTAAACTTAGTTAGGAAATTAAAATAATTAATGGATATTAATTAAAACAGAGTGTGAATCTTCTAAAAAGTCAGATATCAAGTTAAGTTAATCGTAGTCATTGATTAACGATTTAATCTCAGTCGTTGAAGACTCAATGAGAAGATTATAAGAAGGAATTGATGGATCATTTGAAAAACACATCGAGACAGAGAAAGAATCCAGAGATAGAAATTCTTTAGTGAGCAGTGCCTTAGGGAGAAGATCGATCAAGAGGGTTCTCGCAGAGAGGGGCAGGGATAATTATCAGTTGGAGATTTTCCTGAGCCAAGAATACACCGCAAAGAAGATGGAGAGAAGTACACACAGAGGCAGCGTAGCACAGTCTGCGCAAAGCCAGTAGAGGCAGCAAAGCATCCTTAAGGAGACCTGTGATTCAACTAATGATTAGCCAGATCGAGTGCCAGAGAGCCAGGGTGTGAGACCAGAAGGGGCCAGAAGATCATATCCATCCAAAAGAAGAGCTAGCAGACAAAGGTTACATAGTCCCCATGCAGAGTAACACTGAGACTACACAAAGGCTGTGTAGGGCTCATCAGCTCAGAGTTTGGCCAGTTCAACTTTCCATTGTTAGTCAGATTCTTTGTGTAGATGGCCAACAAGGCATCCCAGATTGTATTCAGAATTACTGCATAATAAATAAGCCCTCAGTTTTTGCACTAGTTTTCTCGCATTGGATTTTTCCGGGGATATTGGTCCAAAAATAATGGTGTCATGTGTCTATGATTTATTCCTGCTCATATCTTATTTTTGCACTTTGTTTTTCCACAGTTTGATTTTGTGAAGGTTGTAGTGTATGGGTTTTCGATATTTACCATAGAACACAGTAAATAATTTATTCAAGGAATTAACAAATAGAATAATTCTCATCAGTTGATGCAATATGATTCCAGATCTAGGAATTTTCACATGGTATCAAAGCTTGTTTACTAGTGCAGGAGGAGCAAGAGAGAAGATCCAGTAGATCTAGCGTTGAAGTATAAGTCGGGGATGAAAGAGTTACGTAAGCAGCATATTAGTCTCCCTAGTGATTGCGGAGTCCAAGCTAGGAGGGCTAGACCTGCAAGGAAATCTCTCTCTGAGTGAGCCGACAGAGAGGTAGGATTTCCTAGTTTGTAGTTTGTTAGAGGAAGAGGGAGTAGCATCACAGTTTCATTACATATCAGAAAGCTAGTGGGATGTAGTTTCTTTGTAGCAGTGATTGTTGGTGCAAAAAGAATCAGAAGAGAATAGTTGAAGACACGTTTGAAGGAAATTTCCTCCTCAGGGAATTCCTAGCCGAGGAATTCTATTTCTTGATAGCTGAGCAATGGTATTGAGTGGCAGATCTACTATATCTAGCAGGGAGTGCGTAGGCCAGGCCAACAAATGCGCAAAGGAGAGAGAAGGAGCTAGTTCGGAAATTTTTTTCAGTCAACAGAAATGGCAGTAAGCGGGCTGAGAGATCAAGATTGGTTGGAGGGAGCCTCCAACTATGTGATCTGGCAAGTTAGGATCAGATGTTTGTTAGATGAACATGATCTCGAAGCTTTCATCGATGGTGTGGTAGTTGTACCAGTAGACGTAGATCCACTAAAAGCATACAAGAAAGATATGGCAAAGGCAAAAATTTCATTAGGGGAATTTTGAGGTCTAAAATGGGCCTCCTAAGGAAATTATAAAATAATAGTGGAAAAAATCAAATAAGATTTGATGACATCATCAAATTTTAGAGGGAAAAATGAAAAAACTACTTTTTCAACTCATATTTTCATCTTATCTCCCAAAGTTTTTACTCAAATTTCGAGCGGGAGTACTCGTTGGATGCGAAATTTAATTCCTCATCCAAGGAGTACCCATGTTGCATACTTTCGATGGGTCCTACTACACAAAAAATGAGAAATACATAAAAAGGCGTGATTACAATCACATTTTTTATGTATTTCTCATTTTTCGTGTAGTAGAGTTCATCGAAAGTATGCAACATGGGTACTCCTTGGATGAGGAATTAAATTTTGCATCCAACGAGTACTCCCACTCCAAATTTGAGTAAAATTTTGGGAGATAAGTTGAAAATACGAGTTGAAAAAGTAGTTTTATTATTTTATTATTTTTTAATATTTTTACCCTTTTATTTAAAAAATGGTAAATCATCCCCCATGGTTGACATCATCATCTTGAATCCTATTGGTTGTTATAAAGTTTGTTTTTGTTGTACATTTTTCTTATGAGGCCCATTTTAGACCTCAAAATTCCCCTAATGTGATCCTCGACGGAGTGAGGGATCATGTCATATGTCCCATCGCCAACAAAGCGATAGCTAGAGATATGTGGCAGGCCCTGGAGATGCTATATCAGGGATCTTCCGAGCAACAGAAGATGTTCTTGGAGGAGAATTTGTGTTCTATAAGGATGCAAAAGGGCGAGCACATTGATCTGTTCCTATATATATTTCAGGAGAACTGAGATCAGATGGCAGTTGTAGGATCAAGGCCTCAGGCCACTGAGATGGTCATATTTTCCCTGAGCTCAACTTCAGATGAGTCACATGTCTTCGTCTAGAGCATCCTGGGCAGAGAAAGACTGTTAGATTGGGAAACGATGTGGGATTCTCTTCAACAAGAAGAGATGAGGGGAGACATGATCAAGTGTAAACTTGAGAGCATCAACAGTAATGGGTAGAAGCCCAAGGAAGAGAAGGAGAATGAAGTCCTTGCATCAAAGGGGTAGCAAGAGCATCGGAGACGTAAGAAGGACGTCTCAAAGATCAAGTGCTTCTGGTGTGGCAAAATGGAATATTACGCCCCATGGTGTCCTCTCAAGAAGAAGGACAAAGATGAAAAGCATGATCCATAGGTTGCAACCGCCCGAATCGAAGAAGAGGAATATTCTATGATTTCCCATATATCCCTCAAGGAGAATTGGGGTGATCTAGAGTTGTAGTTCATTAGAACTATATTTGGGCAGGATCCTTGAGGAGTCCACCTCTCGGATTATCGCCTTACTACGAGATCCCAAATCAGAAGTAGCAGGATGGACAAGTTTCAGTTGGTGCAGAGGAGTGCAGAAGTGACAACGCAATGGATAGATAGCACCAGAGACTGAGCAGCGCAGAGCAGAGGTGGTAGCAGTGCAGGGAGGCATAGTGCAAAGTCAGCAGCAGTGCATAGGCTTCAAAGGGTCGGTGCAGAGACTAGCAGCAGTCAGACTTCAATACCAAGATGCATCATGCTAAACACTTAGTTCAAAATTTGGATGTTTTTCAGTTGCAGTGCAGTATCAGTTGGAAACGGTATGCAAGGTCAATAGTAGCATAGATGTAGCAGCGCAGTGTTGATGGGTAGCAGTGTCAGCCATCAGTAGTGCAGAGGGAGATGTTGTAGAATCATAGCAGTGCTTCAGTTGGATGTATTGCTAGAGCACATTCCTTGCTAAGAGGGAGTGTTGATTTCTGGTAGCACGGATGTGATTTAAGTCTCAAAATTTGCAGGTAGGCTTAGGCGAATGTATTCCAAAGAACACAGAAAGGATTTTGGAAAATTCCACACATATCATGTTTTATGGAAATAATTAATTATTTTTAATGGGACCCTAAGTCTAAACTTAGGAAATTAAAATAATTAGTGGATATTAATTAAAAGAGAGTGTGAATCTTCTATAAAAGTCAGATATCAAGTCAAGTTAAACTTAGCCGTTGATTAATGAATTAATATTGGTTGTTGAAGACTAAACGATAAGATTATAAGAAGGAATTGATGGATCATTTGGAAAACACATTGAGACAAAGAAAGAATCGAGAGATCAAAATTATTTAGTAAGCAGTGCTTAGAGAGAAGATCAATCAAGAGGGTTCTCGCAGAGAGGGGCAGGGATAATTATCATTTGGAGTTTTTCCTAAGCCGTGAATACACCGCAGAGAAGACAGATAGTAGTATGCAGAGAAGCAGTGTAGCAGCTACGTAGAGCCTGTGCAGAGCCAGCAAAGACAACGCAGCAACCTTGAGGAGATATGTGATTCAACTAAGGATCAGTCATATCTAGTGCTGGAGAGCCGAGGTGTGAGACCGGAAGGGGCCATAAGATCATATCTAGAAAGTAGACAAAGGTGACACAGTCCCCACGTAGAATGACGCAGAGACTGCACATAGGCATGGTAGGGCTCCTCAACGCAGAGTTTGGCCAATTCAACTTTCCAATGTCAGTGTGAGGTTACCTCACTAGCTCTTTGTCAGTCAGATTATATGTGTGGATGACCAGCAAGGCATCCCGAATTATATTCATAATTACTGCATAATAAATAAATCATCAGTTGTTGCACCGACTTTCTCGCATTGGGTTTTTCAGAGGACATTGGTCCAAAAATAACGGTGTCATGTGTCTATGTTTTATTCTTGCTCAAATCTTGTTTTTGCACTTTATTTTTCTGCAATTTAATTTTGTGAATTTTGTAGTGTATAGGTTTTTGATATTTACCATAAAACACAGTAAATAATGTTTTCAATGAATTAACAAATAGAAGAATTCTCATCAGTTGCTGCAGTAGAATTCCAGATCTAGGAATTTTCACGGCATGTGAGGACTATTAGATAAATTTGAGGTAAAAAATGGGTCTCAAAGCAAAAATATACAACAAAAATCAACTTTATAATATCAAATAGGATTCAATATGATGATGTCAACCATGGGGGATGACTCGCCATTTTTGGAGTAAAAAAATAAAAATAATAAAAAATTGTTTTTTCAACTCGTATTTTCAACTTATCTCCTTGTGATTTTACTTAAATTTCGAGTGGGGGCACTCATTATATGAAAAATTTAATTTTTCATCCAAGTTGTACCCATGTTAAATACTTTCGATGGACCCTATTACAAGAAAAATGTGAAATACCTGAAAAAAATGTGATTGCAATCATATTTTTCATGTATTTCACATTTTTCATGCAATAGGGTCCATCGAAAGTATCCAACATGGGTACTTCATGGATGCAAAATTAAATTTTGCATCCAATGAGTGCTCCCGCTCAAAATTTGAGTAAAATCATAGGAAGATAAGTTGAAAATACGAGTTGAAAAACTAATTTCTTCTTTTTTCCCTTCAAAATTTGATGAAGTAATCTAATCTTATTTTATTGTTTCCACTATTATTTTATAATATTCCTTAGGAGACCCATTTTATACCTCAAAATTTCTCTAATGAATCATGCACCATGCAAGATTAAGTTTACCAAGTACAAAGAAGACGTGGCACATGCAAGGACGGATATGGCTACACAAGGGAAAGTCATGACTCATGTGAGGATTGTCATGTGTATGCAAGGATAATCATGGACATGGAGATTTCAAAGTCTTAAGAAGATACCTTTCTCACTAAGAGGGAGTATCGGAATTTGGGTAGCTCGAAAGGTATTTTTGAGAGAAGGAAATCCACTAATAATGAGATGGTTGGACAAGTTACCCAAGTGGTTGAGGTTTTGACCCAAAATTGTGGGTTTGGACCCAAGTAGTTGAGGTTTTGACCCAAAGTTGTGGGTTTGGACCCAAGTCAATTAATTATTTAATCTAATTTTTTGTTGAGGGGTAAAATAAGGGTTTCATGATGGACAAGGAAAATCCCCTAGATCACTCACACAAAAGTACAAATAAGAGGCCTAGAAACACATTGGAGAAGGAATTTTACTTGTGGATAAAGGGTGGCTAAAGGACCTAATCGCGAATATGCCTTAGAGGAGTTTCAATAGCAAGAAGAAAGTCATATCTGAGTGTTGGAAGGTCATACCTGTAAGAAGAAATTCATATTTGAGTGTTGAAAGGTCAAATATGCAAGAAGAAAGTCAAATATGAGTGCTAGAAGGTCAAATATGCAAGAATAAAGTCATACATGTGTGTTGGAAGGTCAAATCTGCAAAAAGAAAGTTAGTTCTATAAGAATAAAGTTAGATTTGAGTGTTGGAATGTTAGATCTGCAAGAAGAAAGTTAGATATGTGATCCGAAGTAGTAGATCTAGTAGATTGAGAAGTTAAAGTGTGGTTGCAAAGGGATTGGTTTCCAAGGACAACAACAATCCAATGACCTTGAGTTGAAGGCACTAGCTCAGGTATGCATTTGTCTCATTAGGAAGATTAAATATCTAAAGGATTAAATCTCAAGCCCTAGAACAATCAAATGATAGACTGTGTATTTTACTACATACTATGTATACTAGTTGTATCAGGGGTTGTAAAGGGCCATGATCCCCGGTATGTGAGCCCTAATGTTCTCTTGTTGATGGATAAATAAGAAACAAGTTTTGGGCTCATAAAACTTGTGTATTTTTATTTATTTCACTATTGTTATATTTCTGTTTTTCAAAGTGTTGTTAATGTTGTGTATCTTTAGTGTGTCTATTCTCTAGTTTAGACATAGACCAGAACTAGGGTACAAGGAAAATTTCAACATCCCTTAATATGACTAATATGTTGTGTAAATCCAACCATAGGGTTTACAAGCTTCTTTGGACCAAGACTAGATATTACCATAAGTAAAAGGATTGCAAATCACAACAAATACATGGCTATCTCCACAATTCAAAGGATTGTGGATCAAAATTTTAGAGACATTGAAGCATGCATGCATATGAGTTGTCCTCTCCACAATTGAATTCATCCCATCTCCTAGTTTCCTTGCCTATGATATTTGAGTTGGTTTCTCCTTTCCCATAGCTCTCTAATAATATCACTAGGGAAGAGTGAGCTCAATGAAGGTTCATGAGAAGGCTCTTTGGAATTTGAAGGCAACATTCAAGAGAGATATATCCATATCTCTTGATATTTTGTCCATTCCCATGTCAAGTTAAAGAACACCAAGGTTTTTGACAAGGGATTGGCCTTGTAATGCTCCATTGTTTCTCGAGTGGGAAGGAAATGCCATATTTTTGTGGCCTAGCTTCAAGCAGAAAAGGAGGTAATAGGGGGAAACAATCCACCATTTTAAGGGCCATTAGGCCAAGGAATTCCCACTTAGTGGATGACCGATGATATCCTTATCCATCAATATTCATATTTTTTGGAGCACCCTAAATTGTTAGTGTTAGCCCCCCTATGAAATTTTTGACAAGCAAATAGGGGGCTAAATTGTTGTTGAGTCTTCAAGGAATGCATTTCCGCTGAAAACACAGTCTCCTTGAAGCCTTCATGTGCCTTTTAGCCTTTGATTATATCCCTTCTGCTGATTCCCCTTTTAAAAGCCTCTCTGCTATGAAGAAATGCCCAAAGGCCCCCTTTTCCCTCTTATTTCATTCCCCAAAGCCTTTATTTTCTCTCCCCTTTATTCCCCCTTCTTTCCCCATTTACCCTCCAAATCCCCTCAAAATCCCCTTATAAATTCTACCCTTACCCTCTGTTTAACCTTTTTCCCCTTTTCTTCCTCTATCGTTTCCCTTAAACCCCTTAAAATCCATTTGAATGGGTTAAAAACCCACTTTCCGACCATGTAATAGGGCTTAGCCCCTTTCCCGCCGGCCCCTTAACCACTTCCCCACATATGCCCGTCACCCAAGACCAAGCGCTTAAGTCCCAGGGCCAATCGCAATCGGAAGATGGGCGGGTGCGAAAATCCTTTGTAACACTGAAAAAACCCCGATGTGATTGGTTTTTAACGAAGTCTCGCGATGAGTTGTGGTCCGTTGATCTGTCGTAAAGATCGATGGCGGAGCGCTAATCGCAAGCCCCCCGCCCATCGCAATCGCAACACCCATGTCGCACCCTCCGATCAATCGCAACCTTGTCTTCCGATTCCCCGATCGCACTGTCCCCCGATTACATCTGAGCCGTTGATCTGTTCCACGATCCGACAGCCAGCGCTCAATCGCATTGCCCCGCCCGGTTGCATTCGCAAGCCTTCCCTCCGTCCTCTGGTTCTATCGCAGCCGTCCATTCTCCCACCGATCTAACGGCTTAGCGTTGTCGCATCGCTGCTCCGCTGCCCCTCTCCATCTCCCTCCGATTAGACGTGGACCGTCGATCTGATCCCAGATCCGACGGTTGGTGTTTAATCGCAGCGTCTCCCCAATCGCAATCGGAACATTCGTGTTGTGCATTGCGATTTCTCCCCGCTCCGACCTCCGATTGCGATTGTGCGATTGAATCCTGACCGCCCGTTTCCTCCCTGATCTGATGGCTCAAATCTAATCGCCCTCCACCACATTGGGTCCCACTCTTACATTCGTTTCCGTTGCATTTCATGTGTTTTGTATATTACGCCTATTTTATGTATTGTTACGCCGGATCAATCTCCACCGTTGATCTTCGTCTCCAGGCCAGGATCTAACGGTCTGCGCTGCATATTTCTACCAAACCCTATTGTTCACATATTCCACCACTCCACTGCATTTTCATCATAATTGGCGTTGTTTCCGTCACCGCCGCACCACTGTTTAGTTCACCCTGCGTCCTTTGCTCCGTCCACCGTTTCTTCACAGATTTGCTGTGTTGCAGAGTTTCTAGAGGAAGAGGACCGCCTCTGTTCAATGTACTGCCTCAATGGCAAGCGGCGCAGTCAGGATCAAATCCAATGAACCAGTACCATCAGGAAAGTCAAGGAATGGGGCTGTCAGGACTTACATTAAAGGAAAGCGGAGTTCAAACGCCGAAAATCTTGCCAGCGCCATTAAAAGCTCGAGCTAACTCGACAGAGGCAGTCATGAAGCAACAAGGATTTTCAGTACAGAGCAGAGGGATTAATGCGCGTCAACAAAGATCTTAAGCCCTGAAACAGAGGTTTAAAGAGGCAAAGCATCATTTTGAAGACCCCGAGGATCGATTCTGGAGATCCTGAACATCAATAAGAGGTAATATCAAGGTTTTCTTATCAGCAGAATGTTTTTCCATAAAGGACAGGTCTCCCATACAGCCTTTATTATGCGCCGTGTCCTTGAAGGAATTTCTCGTCCCAGCTATAGCTCAAAACAATCTAACATCCATAAGGCCGACCTTCCAGCATGTTCTTTCATTTTGTTCAAATCACCTGAGGTACTGCGGCCCAAAGGTCAAATCATATCCGGAGCAGATCTTTCTTTCACGAGGAAGGCGACAATGATTAGATATACAGTGTATCCAGCAGAATGGGCCTCGGCCCTGCATTCATTGTCGCGCTTAAATGTAACATTTAAAGATTCACCTACCTCCTCAGTCGGTCCTCTGTGTCTCTTCTACTATAAAGCACAGATGGATATCATTGTAAGGGTTGTTGATGCTTTATCAGTGAATTGCAAGTATTTTTGTCCCGATCCAAGTTTCCTGTGTAATAGTTGTAAGACAGGTTGAGAAATACGATGTATTCAGGCTGAATGTAAAAGCTTTGGGCAGTGAAGTACCTGATTGGTATTGTGTTTAACATGATAAGCAGTTTTCATTGGATCCTGATCTACAGCAGTTGGTGATGTTTTTCTTATCCCTGCGTTTATTTCCATTTCAATTCACGTTCTTCTAACTGACATCTGAATGCATGATATAAGATTTACCCTTGTTAGGTACCTTATATCCCAGCTCTCTCAGTCTTTAATGTTTTCTGTTCATATGTGCGTCTGAATATTGTTTTTAATGGACTAAACCAGTGTAGTGGATGATTATTGCCTGCTCTCTGATGTGCAAGTCGATAAAAGCAGTGTTCAGATGTCTTTGTTAAGATTTAATTGAAAGAGGTTAGGAACATTGGGAGGAGTAAAGCCTGTCGCTGCCTCCTCATAACCTGCCCTTCCAATACGAACCTTTTCAGGACCCATTGTGTTGCCTATGGTTTTGTCCAAGCAGGCCTGGAGTTAAATGACCTCTGGCCTGATCTATAAACGGAATCAGATGGTTCTCCATCCTTCATTCTCATCCCTTAGAGTTCCATCCCACCAATTAGTCTTTGAGATCCAAATGCTCTAGATGACTAGCCCAATTGAAGCTTACACATTGAACATAAGTAAATCCTTTCTTGACTCCATTGCCCAATGGCCTTGAAGTTCCCTGAGTTACCTATTCTTGCCTAGCTTCCTTCTTTACTCATCCTTGTCTTATGGTGACACCTTCCTTCCTGATTCTCAACAACCAAACCCAAATAATCAAACAAACAACCTTGAGCCTATAACTAGCCTAAAATCACAAATTGAGAACCTCAAAGACATATATCCTTTGATAATCATAGAGAGATCCCTCTCTGGACCTAGGAGGGCTAGATCCTAAGGTATGAAAGTGGTTCTATGTTGTCTCATCTTTTGGTCTCTGTCAACTTGGCCAAAACATGGGAACCCCAACAGTTAGTATTCAATAGGATGGTCAAGGTTATTCTTTGGACATCATCCTTGTGTAAGAAAATATGTGTTCAAAGTCAAAGGAGGTAGAATACCTTTCTTCTTGGTTAAAATACTTGTCATTTTTTCCATTGGATGGGAACGGTCTTTCAGGGAACTTATCACACAATGTAAACCATATATTTAAGATTTTATCATTTTTCCTCATGGAATAAGGAGTTATATTGGAGGTACATGACACACATTATGATTCATCCTTAAAAAATTTTAATTTATATGAATCATACATATACAAGAATCCCTTCAGGTAAAATATGGCTTCATCCAAAATTATCTAAAGGGAAAAGTCATTTTTTATCCTTTTTTCAGGGGAGGGGGACCTAAATTTCACCATTCCCCTAAGAGATATTCCCCTCATCATTTTATAGTTCTTTGAATATATAGACCGTTTCTCTACTTTATGTCCATTGATTTGCTTCAAACTTTTTTTCCTTATAATGTATGAATGGATGTGTAACATGGAATGAATCATGAGTTCATATATATTTCACATATCATAATTATATTTTCCTTTTAAAACACCTTTTGCACTTATAAGTGAATGTGTTGAATGATTATATTCCTATGCTTTAAGTTATTTTGAATATCTGAGTGAACGAAAAGATGAGTACGACCTCTATAAAAATGCAGAGAAGACATGAACAAGGTCCTAGGAGGTTGACTCTTTTCCTTAACCAAAAAATACGTGAATAAGAGGTTACAAGTACCAAAATCAAGCGCTCCTACAAAAAATCAAGCTCAAAATTTCCTCCATCTATGCCTCAAATGCATAGAGTATTTTTCTAGATGAGGAGATTGAGACATTAAAACCTCTAACAAGCAAGTGTCAAGAGTTATTAAGAATGAGTAGGCTAACTGGAGATTAAAGAACAAAGCTACTTGGTTAACCAAGAGGGGGCAACGACAAAAAATTTCCCATAATTGTGCATTCTTTCGAAAAATTAGAAACACCATTTGGGATTTCTCCAAGGAAAATTGAGAATGTGATAAAACATTTGAAGAGAAATGTGAGGCAGCCAAAGTTCACTTCAATGCCTTTTTCAAAAAATCAGCAAGTTGTTCTATCGAGGAGAGACTTGTAGTGCTTCATTTGTTTCCAAAGGTGATCAATGAAGAAATGAATGAGACTTTCGAGGCATAGGTATTGGAGAATGTGCTTCAATATACTCTTTCAGCCATGAAGAGAGGCAAGAATAGGCCCTAATGGGTTTATTGTGGAGTTCTTTATAGACTTTTATGATCTACTAAAATCAGACCTTCTCAAAGTAGTGTAGGAATCTAAGAAGAGTGGGAAAATTCAGGGAGCTATGAATTCCACGTTTCTCATCCTTATTTTGAAGAAGCAAGACCTAAATACCTTTGATTATTTCAATTCTATTTTATGTTGCAATGTGGTGTATAAGGTGATCTCCAAGATAATATAAAATCATCTAAAGCATATTCTTGGTGTTCTAATCTTGGAGGAAAAATTCAACTTTATATTCAAATGTCAAATCCATGATGTTGTCTTTATAGCCCAAGAAGCTTTGAACTCTGTTTAAACTCTCAAAATCCCCACCGTGATTCTTAAACTAGAATTTTCGAAAGCTTATGATAAGGTTAGTTGGACATTGTCCAAGCTTGTTCTAATCAAAACGGGAATGACTGTGGCATCGATGAATTGGATATTGGGTTGTGTCCAAATAACAATTTTTTTTGTTCTTATAAATGGTTCGCCCTCTAGTTTCTTTGGGGCCATTAGAGGGCTAAGGTAAGGATGCCCATTTTCCCTCTTTTGTTCCTTTTAATAACAAAAAGAACTAGCAAGCTTATGGTCAATGTCAGGAAAAAAGGTGAGCTAAAAGGATTGATGACCAATTTAGATCCATCTTAAGAGCTAAGAGGGATCAAATACCTTGAGGTACAAACCCTTTTATAGTGCAAAACTTTAAAAAATTGCACCTCCAAAGGTTGCATCCCTCTAGGGACTTGATAGATGATGGTTGAGAGGAATCTCTCTCTCTCTCTCTCTCTATATATATATATATATATTTCATTTTTTTATTTCATTTTTAAATGCATAAATGGATTGAACCCCTTGAAAATCCCTTGAATAGAGGGAATAAAACAACTTAAACATGCAAATCCAACAAATATTTGCTCCATTCAAAATTAACCATTACTAAAAGGGTCAAATTGTAAAATACCATTAATAAAAGGGTCAAAATGTAAAATAAGGATACTTGAAATGCGATAAAAATAAGAATTTAATTTTTCAATTACTTTATATAGTATATAGACATTTTATTATTTTTTTTGTAAGCTTGCCACGACTACGTCTTTATCATGTCCAATATACCACCTCGATCGGCACGGGGAATTGAACCAGTGACACATCAAGGAGTGCCTTAATAGAGAACCTGCTCATCATCTATCCAAGACCCTGTGGACATATAGACATTTTATTATTATTATTTTAAACCATATATATTATGTAAATTGTTAACATTGAAATGATTTAGTTAACATGAGCATTGCGATAGTTTATTTTTAATTCTATTGATATATTTTTATATACATTTCAATATTAGTTAATTTTATCTATTAAAATATTTTATTTTTGATGAGCATTGAATTTTTTAATTACTATTAATATTTTAAAATGTTACATATTAATTTTATATTAAAAATTGAATTAATTACACATCTTTCTCTTATTGAATCTGTGTACTTTCAATTACTTCTCTTTGCACATTGAAACATTTTATTGTAGATCATATATATACATATGTTTATGTTTTTTCCAAAATTGATATTAAAATAAAATAGTTAACATGGATATTAAAATTGTTTATTTATGTATCCAATTGAAATATGAATATATAAATAATATCAAATTTATTTGTTTTCTATTTTAATTACTTCAAAATAATTTTAAAAGTTGATATAAGATTATCTTATTTCATATGGACATGGAAATATTTGATTTATAACTCAGAGTGACATTGAAATATTTTTACCATAATTCTTTTATAATGGGTTGTAATATCAACAACCAATAAAGCAAGCACAGTTAGAGTTAGACTATTTTATTTTAAGTAAAACTAACCAAATATGTATATTTGTTACTTATTTTGAGTATAGCCGACATTATTTTTTAATTTAAAGAATATTTTATTTTTATTTTAAAAAATGTGTGTCAACTCCACTTTGAGCAGAAACAAAATTACATATTTTCATCATACTGAGTTGTAGAATGAGTTTCTTGGCTCAATCAGCGCTCAGAATTTGTTTTGCATTTATTATTTGTTGATGATGTTCTACTCTTTGGTTGCAAGATCAACACAAGAATATCATAGCATTAGAAATATTATGGACCTATTTCGAAAAGCAACATGGATGAAGGTAAATTGGAACAAATCATGTGTACACTTCTATTTTCCAAAGGACAGCCAATCTAACACCATCGAGGCATCGTTACCCTTTCCCAAATGCAAAATTGATGAAGGTTTCAAGTACCTTGGTTTTCTCCTAAAGCCAACCTCTTATAGGTATGAGGACTAGTTGCACGATTAGTTAAGAAGGTCATGACTCAATGTGTCTATGGTTCAAATAATGGCTATCTAGAGGACAAAGGTTGGTTCTCCTAAAATCGATTTTTTAAAGCATCCATGTTTTTTGGACCTCCATAGCCAAGGTTTTGAAAGACATCCTAACAAGTATTTGAAAAAAGAGATTTCACTTCTTATGGTCCAGAATTCTGGAGTAGGGAGGTATTCCCCTAGTTAAGTGGTCAATGTTGGCTCAACATAATTTCCAGGGAGGATGGCGAATTAGGAACCCATCATGTTTCAGCATAGCTATAGTAGGTAAAATCCTATGGAAACTTACACGGAAAGATGCTCTTTGAGGCTGTATCATGAGGAAAAAGTATATGGAAGGATCTTCAGTCGAGGATTGGTTTCGAAACCCTCGAAAATCAACCAAAAAAAGTGGTTCGAAGAGATCTAGTGCAGGCTTTTCCTATCATCAGAAGGTGGGTAGTATGGAAGATAGGAGATGGAAAGAGGGTAAAGAAGGGGGATGATCCTTGGGATAATGCAGGTAATTAGTTTATCAGGGGCATTTTTTTCATTGTGGGATGCCCAGACTTAAGGGGTCACAGGTTCGATAAGGATGGATGGAAATTGGAGGAAGATTTACTTTTGGTAGGAGCCAATGTGGAAGAATGGCATAACTATGTAGACCTCCTATGCTCCAATCAAATCAATTTGAATGAAGATGACCAAGATGCCCGAGTCTGGTCTAAAAACTTGTGTTAGGTGACTACATGGCCAAGTTAGGATATAAGGTGCTCTTGGAGTAAAATGTACAAGGTCAGCGATTCTAATGGTGGGAGTGCATGTGGAATTTGCACAGGTTGTTAAAACCAAAATTGTGATGTGGCTTGCTCTCAATAATAAGCTACTCATTTGGGATAATGGTTTAAAGAGAGGTTGGTAAGGGCCCAACATGTGTTCTTTATGGAGATAGGGGCCGAAATCAATAAGTCATGTTTGCAGGTACAAGACTCGATGTTGGGTATGTGTTATATTTTCACGAGGGCTTCACTGGGAGAGCAATACCATATCACATGCATTCATATTGGGGGATATATATTGATGAAAAAATGACATAATATATTGAGCATATAACAGGGTTAAAGGATTTTTATATTGGCAGGTATAAAAATGGAGCTCAAAGTTAATAAAAAAATGTAAAGGGGTATAAAAAAATGTTAATGAAAAATTGAATACCTACAATATCTAGTGAAAGTAGGGGTTTTTAAATTGGGAAGGTGTATTGGGTTCGTATTGGTAAGGGGTCAAATAATGTGATTTTTAGAGGTATTCTCCAATATGTAGTCAAATTAAGAGTATTGTTTAGTATGCCATGAATGCACGTGCTATGTGAGAGTTTCATTGGGTGAAGCCCTCGTGTATCTCCTTTCCACGACTAGCCCCACGTTGCGTAAGGCTCAGCGAGGGGTGTCACAGGGGGGGGGGGGGTTTCGCCCCCCTGTCGGGGGGTTTGCAGAGGAGCAATAGCCCCCCAACGCAGGGTTTGGGGTAGTGCCTCTGGAAAAAAAATTATGCGGACCCAAAGATGGTGGGCAGACCTACTCATGGTTTTGTGCATGGGTTGTATACATGGTTTTGGGCACGATGGTTTTCTACCCATGGTATTTTGGAGATTTAGTCAAAAGAACTATGATTATGTTCTAATCCAGGGTTAATGAATTGGGGTTTATGAATGCTTTTACATGTATATATATGTATTCTAACATTGAAAGGAATATAATGAAAAATCAATTTGGTAGTCCCGATTTTGGGATTCGGGATAGGGGAAAATCTCTGTGTATATTTGTTTTATGTTCTCAACATTATTTATTTTTTTGTGTTTTAAAAATTCGTTTGCATGTAATTCCTGTACAAAGCTAAAACCTACACAACCTACACTTGAATTATTTAGAGTGTTGTTTGAATCTTGTCAACGTTTACAATCCAAAAGAAGATCCATCTTCAGGACAATGTATCCAAAGAAAAAAAATTACAAAAGGAATCAATAAATATAAAAAGGTAAAAGAGAAAGTGAGACCAAAAAGAAATTGGGTTGGCTAGTCCAAAAAAACCTTAAAAAAATAATGCATAATAAAAAATGATATAGTAAATAGAGATTATTAATAATAATAAAGTAGCTTATTATATATTAATTATGATAAATTGATTTATAAAAATAATAATTATTATTATTATAAAGAATGATATTATTAAATAGATATTAATAGTGTTAGTAATGATATCATAAAAATATAAATAATATATTGTAATTAATAATAATATTTTAATTATAAATATTAGTTATAATATTAATATAACAGTAAAGATTATCATTATTTATGATGAAATTATATCTAATAATGCTATTACTTATTCGTAATAATATTAATTAAATAAATGGTATTAATAATATACCAAATAATATATTACAATGTCATGTATTAATTATAAAGAAATTAGTCATAAAAATAATCATCGAAATATAATATTTATTATAGAATTTATATAGTATTATATACTATATTATATATTAATAATATGGTATCATAAATACAGTAATAAATAATATGTAATTATTAGTAATAAAGATAAAGCATTAAGGATATTTATTATAGTATAATATAGTATAAGTACTATAATATTTAAGTAAAAATAAAAGGTTATAAAAAATAAGTAAAAATAGTAAACACAGAAAACAAGGCATTAATAACCAAAAAAAAAAAAAGAGAGAAAAGAATTACACAAAG
This sequence comes from Pinus albicaulis, assembly GCA_034641835.2. Classification (NCBI taxonomy): domain Eukaryota; kingdom Viridiplantae; phylum Streptophyta; class Pinopsida; order Pinales; family Pinaceae; genus Pinus; species Pinus albicaulis. Next base: position 61,493,002 of record CM076583.1, on the reverse strand, counting down.
AGGAGAAAGAAAGAAAAGAAGGACAAAAACCACACCGAGAGGAGAAAAAAAAAACAAACCATACAGAAGAGAAAAAAAAAGACAAAAACTACAGAGGAGAAAAAAAAAATACAAACCACAGAGAGGAGAAAAAAAAGACAAAAACCACACAGGAGAAAAAAAAACAAGAACCACACAGAGGAGAAAAAGGACATGATAATAAACTAAGAAACAAAGATATGGAAAGAAGAACCGAAAATGAGGGGAAAAAGAGTAAAAAAGAGTATCAAACTTGATTGGTTAGAGAGCTATTTTGTCTAATCAAATAGAACTATATATTATCACTGCCACCATCTCTATTCAAATTACTGAGATGTATAATTATCTCTAAGAGCCTTTATGAGTCATCTTTTATGACAGTGGTCTGTTTTGTCATGATTTTAGCATTCTCCAAGCAAACATGGTGTTTTGTTTTCATGGAATGTTCTACAACAATTGAGGTGGGAAATTATTCATTCTTAATATCTGTTCCATGTTATTTTAATTTTTTAAAGGAAGTCCTGTTTCTCCATAAGTCATCTTTTCATTTCCTGCTCATTTACCAGTCTAATCTAGAGCCTCTTGGCACAAATTTAAGCCAAAAACTAATTGGTACGGTAACAGTCTGGTCCAATGTACCTAATACTGGCTAATGGATGTAGAGGTTAGATGCTATGGCTTTTTCACTTGTCAGTTTGTTACTTTCTCCAGTGGGCACACAACATGGCAGTTTTCCAAGACAAACTAATTCCAGATGAGGTAGTGGCTGAGCTGATAGAGAAACTCAAAAGAATTTAGATGCTGGCCCAGAAGAAAAAAGAATAGAGTGATTGTTATGCCCTTTATAGACTTTGATATCCCCTAGGGAGGTGTCTCATAGAGAGGTGCAGAAAGGATCTGTTAGTACAGATATCCATGGGACTGTCACGTATATATTTTTCTTTTTTGAAATATTAAAGATTTTTTCCGAAAGAAAAAAGAAAAAAAAAAGGTTAAAAACTAACAAAGCAAGTTATTGATATAAAAAGCTGGCCAATAATTAGAGCCAATCCAAAGCACATACTCAGTGACATATTCAAGCTCTCCCTTGACAAACTCTACTAGGATGCTCTGAAATCTCCATTCCTTTCCTTTTTCAAATCACTCTATTCCAAAGCTAATTCGGACCATTTTCTTCTTGCAATGTAGCTGTATATTCTTTCATACTGTAACATATTAAGACATAACCTTTCACCCTTGCATAGCAATGCATTTCAACAACAATCTCACATGTTTTATTAGAGTTAAGTGCCTGTATGGCAAAAACTTATCTGTTCTGTATCATCTCCATATGTTAACAACTTCAATTTATATCGACAGAGACTCTCTTAACTTTTAATGAGTTGATGTCAAGGAGTAGAAAATAGGTAGCAAGTAAAGTGAATAAATGTAAAAAGATTTATATAACCAGCTAACTAACAATAGCCATGTCTATAAAATATGAAGGTTTATTTTAGTGTAAATTATGAAGGTTTATTTTAACTTTAAGAAGATGAGATAGAAAGGATGCACAATACAAATATATTGAGCACTTATTTAGAATGACAGTAGTGTAGATATATTCAAAACTTATTTAGAATAGGTGCCTTACACTTCAGGCTTCTTTTAAGGTTAAAATTGATTAAGTTACTTCATAAATGTATATGTTATTTCATTTATTTCATTACCTCACTTGGTGTATGGTTACCAGCCCTGTTTTGCTCTAATTTCTTCCATTGTGGCCTTCATGTATAATTCACCATCCATACCAATATTAAAAATAAAGTGATATTCTAAAAAAGCATAAATCCTGTCAAATTTGAATCTCGGTATCCTCAGGTACCACATTTATCATTTCACCCTTCGCAAAATTAACATGAATGACATCATTGGCACTCGAAGAGATATACAAGGACAAAGCAAACAGATGTATATCTGTTTTTCCAGATATAAAGTACAAGATTATTATACTGTTTTACAAACAACTGGTTCTATGACTTTCTTTCTTATCTGATGTCAATTCACAGTACATTTTTTGGTTCTATGACCTTCATGCTTACCCGATGTCAAATCAGAGTACAATATTTTTTTGAATCTCATGCTGATGATAAGGAATGTCGAAAAGTAAAACTGAAAACTATAATGAATTTGAGCTGTATCTGTTTTACAGAGTTTTACAGAGTATACATGTGCAAGCACAGGATAATAATCATGGCAAGCACGCTAGGGACCTCCTTCGATAGAACACCAAATGAAGCCCTACAACAGAAAACAAAAAACGATGAGGAACATGATTGCAAACAGAAACAAGGACAAAATCATCCCCACCTCTTCCTTTCCTTAATTACTTGAAGTAAACCTTTTAATAAAGTAGCCTCTTAATGCTTTGCCAATAATTGTTGAATGCCAAAATTTGGTAAACAATGCATGACTTCTTTTAAGTAAAAAAGGACAAGTCTGAATTACTACCTTGTATTTTCAGCTGACGTTGTGGTCAGTCCAAAACCCAAAGCAAACTGAGGATCGTAGTGCTCGTCCCCCACATTCATGGGCAGTTGATCAGCACTCTTAAACCATGTTCTTGACAGCTTCCCTTGAAAATTATAGTCTCCAAAAATCACATCCGTTACACCTTGGCCCTCTGTGCCAGGAAGCCATGCCGCAACAAAAGCATCCACCAGTGGAAGGTAAGGTTCGATAACAAGTGGCCTTCCGGATATCAATATTACAAGGCATTTCAGGGAGCCACAGACATTGTTAATCGTATCACCTCCACCTAAGGGAATGGTCAAATTGAGATTATCCCCAAACATTTCAGTATAAGGCGGCTCACCCACAACCACAATAGCATATGAAAACCCTTGTTCTTTGACATAGTTTGCATCTGGATTTTGCTGATAAACAACCTCAGTAGAGGAGCTAACAGCAGATTGGATTGCTGAAAGAATTGTAGTTCCTGCATAGCAGAAAATAATAACGGAAAAGTCAATTGAATCTCTGGCTCTTATGGTGCTAATCTACTATAAATGGTAACTGACCTGACAGAAATGTAATGGAACTCACCTATGGTTATGTTTCCACTTAAACCTTGCCATTCTATCGTCCATCCACCACATTGATAACCTAGATTGTCAGGATGAGTCCCTGCAACAAGAATCTTGGGAGCATTCTTATTCAAAGGAAGCAAAGGCTCGCTGGAAGACTTTCCATTTTTCAACAATACCAAAGATTTCCTAACAGCTTCTCTTGCCAAGTCCCTATGCTCCTGTTATTGCAAAAATGACTGTTAGATGTTATGACAGCAAAAGCATTGCAACTTACAAAGCAAGCTCCAAGCTCCCACCAGGTTGTCCAAATGAAAGCCATTGACCATTGTAATTAATTTTTTTTATGCAGGGTCGATTACCAATATCAAAGACGAGCTTTTGTTAAAAAGCCGATTAAAAACTAATATTCAGTCCAACAGAAGAAGAGAAAGAACACACGGTCTATTGTGGAAGACATGGTTTTAAAGAAGGGTAAAATACTGAAGACTATTTATGAGAAAACAAACATAGTCAAATACATAACAGCATAGGTCTTAACCATTCATCATAAAAAACTGTCCATGAATAACAAATAGCACACTTACCTTGCTGCCAAGTTGGTTGGCTAAGCTTGGATCGCCCATGGGATGTTCAAAGAGTCCCATGGTGAATTTAACTGTCAAAATTCTTTGAACTGCATCATTTATTCTACTCATAGGTATGAAACCGCCCTTAACTTGCATAGTGAGGTCGTTAATAAAGTCAGCAAAATTGTCGGGAACCATCACCTACGAAGCAAATTTCCAATAGAAAAAGTCAGGCGTGACTCTCACAGGTATCATACTTAATAGACTGTCACAAGTATATGCAGTATTTAATTGTGAATACTGAAAATTGAGCAATGCTATCTAGTATGGAAGACAAGAACACTACCATGTCAATCCCTGCACCCACACTTTCAAGGACTGACAAAGAATAATTAGCATTCGGTGGGCTAGTTATCCTGTCAATACCTTGCCAATCTGAAATAACAAAGCCCTGTAACCAATACAAGAAGGCATCATTGTAAAATTAAAAGAAAAAAACTAATTGAATGTTTTACAGAATATAATTTTTTGAAAAAGAAAAAAACCAAAACCAATCAAAATTCTATAAACAAACAGTAATAATACCTGGAAGCGAAGTTGCTTCTTTAAAACATGAGAAATGAGAAAACGGTTGGCGTGCATCTTCTGTCCATTCCAACTGGAATAGGAAATCATAATGGTGGAGACTCCTTTGGCAATGGCATCAAAATAGGGGGTCATGTGGATGTTGACTAATTGTTTATAACTGCTGACAGTGTTACTCTCATCGACACCCTGCGTTGTTCCGCCATCGCCCACAAAGTGCTTAGCACATGCTACAACATTTGACCTGGCAAACATCCATAAATCACATAGTTAGAAAATTATTTCAAGAAACTGTGGTATAATTGATTGATCGAAGAAATTCATATTCTAAGAATAGACAAAACAAAAGGTTTGAAACTTAATGTCCAGCTATAGAGAAAACTGTGACACAATTGATTGATCAAAGAAATTTATGTTCTAAGTAGGGATAAAACAAAAAGGTCTGAAGCTTGCTGTCCAGCTATATAGAAAACTGTGGCATAATTGACTTATCAAAGAAAGTCATGTTCTAAGTATTCATAAAACAAAAGGTTTGAAACTTACTGTCCAGCTACAAACGGCACCCCCTTTGTAAAATTAGCAGGAGGCTGCCCCTGCAGGCCAAAGATAATCTCTGTCATGGACTTGACTATTGTTGGATCCTCGCTGTAGCTCTCATAGCAGCGCCCCCATCGAGGATCTCTGCAAACCTGCTCACAACAAAGGAGACATTCTCAGCAGTGAAAACTTCTCTCATTTTGAATAAACTTCCATCAAGCACATCCGTGCCAGAGTCTTACAGCAACACATGGAGCAAATGTGTACTGAATGCCAGTAGATCGAATTTCCAGAGCTGTGGCTGCTCCAATTCTTTTAACCAGATCGGGATCCCTGTATCCATAAAACGTTGATACAAATTGTTAGCCAAAGTTTCTAGAATATTTTGATTTTGGGGGCAGTAATCAGAAGCCAGAGTTCCCACGATATATTAAGCATCAATATTTTCACCCTGATTTTGTTATCATCCCAATTCACTAACTCAAGATTTTGCTCATAATCATCCCGATGACCCCAGTTACTTTCCAAATCACTGCCTACTAACATTCTGCTCTTTGCAATCATTGCAATCCGAGTGACCCTTGGCACTTTCCAAATCATAATACTAATGCCTTCCAATATAGGCCCAGGCTGATTTCCCAAAGTAACCAGGCTACAATCTCTAGTAATGTCCAAAGATTTAGGGGTTTTCATTAAAATAACAGACAACTCAACCTACTCGTTTGTTTAAATCATTAGCCATGAAATTTTGTAGTTGCAAGGAAATGCTGTGAAGAAAAAAATGGAGGAGTTGATACTCTACTTGCCTGGTAGCTCCAAGCCCAATATTGTGAGGGAAGATGGTAGCGCCATAGACATTGTTGTGACCATGAACAGCATCAATCCCATATATCATAGGAATTTGAAGCCTAGTGGCCATGGCACCCTTCTGGAAACCATCTACCATGTTCATCCATGTGGCTGGAGATGCCTTAGGTGCAGGCGCACTGCCTCCTCCGCTCAGTACACTCCCTGCATTTCAACAGTACTATTTCACCATCAGCAACAGACCAAGATCATGTTCAGCTTACAGCTTAACTGTTTCAGTTATTATCCTAAATTCTAGATTTAGATCTGTATCCCTAAATCTGCATATAGTATGGAAAGAAAGAAAAGACAGAGTTTTGAGATGAAAGAAATAATGTGTGTGTGTTACCAATGTAGTAATTTGTCATAACATCTGGAGTGGCAACTGATCTTTCAATCTGGGTCATCTGTCCGATCTTCTCTTCCAGAGTCATCCGTGCTAGCAAGTCGTCCACGCGAGCAGAGATGGGTTGAGATGAGTCCTTGTACAGAGTATACTGGGCGGCTTCTGCACATTTGCAGAAAGCCACAAGAAACAGAAACAAACACAATCTTGAATCCATTCCGCTCGCCAATCAAAGGAGAGGAGAGCTATACAGTCCACTGAAGCGAAGTGGGTTTGTTGGGATAATATAGGAAGGATGAATGATAAATATACGGAAATAATCGGCCCCTCACATCCGAATCGAAACCATGTTTTGAAAAGGACTAGAATACGAACGAAAGCAACAGCGGAATAGCCAATACCCAACTTACAAAGTAATGTTATTATTTATAACGCACGATCTCCGAACGTTTGCTGAGTGTCGATTTTGAATTTGAAACAGAGACTTTCGGTGGTGTCCACAGGCTCACAGATTGGCTTTATTATGAGCATCTTCTCTTTAGATTACGTGTGTGTTTCTGTTTTCGGAAAATGCATTTCCTGCTGCAGCTCCAATAGAGATCCATTCATTTTGATCTGATTTAGTAATGAGCAATCTTTTATTTTTAGATTTTGTGTGTTCCTTTTGTTTATACCTAACATAACTCTCATGTAGAATTATGACACCTCAGAGAAAGAATTTTACTTTTATTTTAAAAGGGTTTTAAAAAATATATGGAATAAATTTATACACTAGAGGTTTATTATATTTTAATAAAACATATATGCTTTCTTATAAAGAGGAGAGCAGCTTTAATATTGGGTAACATAGATGTATCATTCAATAAAGGTATTTTTAGATTAGACAAAAGGGAACATGTTGCAATTGCTTCACGTTTTAATATTCTACGATGTAGAGAGTGATTATTCAAATACATTCCTATACTTTTTATTATTGTGAAAAGATCAATAGAATTAATTTTCTTAAGGGGATTGTTGTTGGGATTTTATTAAAGAAAATGGGTCTCCAATACAGTTATCAACAACGTTAGGCACGATAATATTGAAAATTTAAAATAAATAAATATTTAAGAATATTAATTTTTTTTTGTAAGTTTGGTAGTACCTTTCATTTTTCTTTTTTTCTTTTTTTCACTCCATTTTAATCATCTTTATAGTTGAAATTTTAAAATAAATAAAATGTGATTTTTAATTTAAATAATTGTTATTAATGTATATTTATTTTAATTTGAGTGACTATATCTTCAAGGTGTAATTTTTTTTCTCAAATATTAATCTCTTTTAATATACCATTCATCTTAACTCCGGATCTATCAAGGGAAGAGGGATCAAATCTCTAGAGGTGCAAACCTCTTTTTTGAGTGCAAAACTTGAGGAAAGGTTTGCACCTAGAGATATTTGATCCCTCTAAGCACTTGATAGATCCGATGTTAAGATGGATCTAGGTTGGTTTTAGTGGAAAACCTTATCTCAATTTGTTGAGATGATAAATATTGTTAATAAATTAAATGATATTCAATAAAAAAAATTGAATGCAAAGTGACAATGTAATAGTGTTGAATGATAGAAAATGTGAATAATAACTAATAGTGTTGAATGATAGAAAGTGTGAATAATAAAAATGTAGCCAATTACAAATAGTCTTCATTCTGATCAATCTCAAACTATTTTCTTCTACTATTCTTATTGTTACCCTTGTTAGTTTTGTCATTTTTCATATCGATTATATAAAAAGGACACTTGAAATCATAAACCATTTAAATCTTTAGCTCGATTTGTTGTAGTAAACATCATACCTTGTCTCCCTTGCTCTCCAATATTAATAGGTTGAATTGCCATAACACAAAAATCAATGTACATTGTCAATATTTTTTTGTGCTTACATTGAAATCAATGCACATTGTTAATCCAATCACTTTAAAATTAATATATCATCATACATCCAATTACATCAAATCAGAAATCAACATCTACGCTAAAATCAATGCATCTATGCAAGCAATCAAATAAGATTAGAAAATAACATTTACACTGAAATCAATGCATATAATGCAAGTAATCAAATAGGATTAGAAATCAACATCTACACTCAAATCAATGCATCTAGTGCAAGCAAGAAAATAGGATTATAAACCAACATCTACACTTAAATCAGTTCATCTAGTGCAAGTAATCAAATAGGATTAGAAATCACCATCTACATTGAAATCAATACATTTAGTGCAAGCAATCAAATAGGATTAGAAAACATCTACATTGAAATCAATGCATCCAGTGCAAGCAATCAAATATAATTAGAAATCAACATCTGCATTGAAATAAATGCATCTAGTGCAAGCAATCAAATAGGATTAGAAATCACTACACTGAAACCAATGCATTTAGTGCAAGCAATCAAATAGGATTAGAAATCACCTACATTGAAATCAATGTATCTAGTGCATGCAATCAAATATCATTAGAAAACAACATCTACATTAAAATCAATGCATATAGTATAAGCAATCAAATAGGATTAAAAAGCACCATCTACATTGAAATTAATGCATCTAGTGAAAGAAATATTCTTCCCTCTCTTCCCCCCTCCATCTATATCTATATATCCCTCCATCTCTCCTTCTTTGTCTCTCTATCTCACCCCCCCAAACACACACACTCTCTCACTCCATATCTATCATTCTCTTTGTCCCTCCATCCCTCTCTCCATCTCTCCCTTCTTTCCTCTCTTCACCTTTAATCTATATCTCTATCTCCCTCTATCTCTTTATATCACCCTCAAAACATAATCTCTCTTTCTCTCTCTCTCTCTCTTCCCCTTCTCTCCCTCTCCCTCGATTTTATCTCTCCTCCCTCATGTTTTCCTCTCTCCCTCTCTCTCCATCTTCCTTAGCACTCCCTCTCTCTCTCTTCACCTTTCTCTCTCTATGTATTTCTTCTTACTTCCATCTCTCCCCCCCTCCGACTCCATCCCTGTCTCTCTCTCTCTCTCTCTCTATCTCTCCAACTATGTTACTATATCCTCCCTCTCTCATTCTCTCCCCCCTTCTCTCCATCTCTCCTTCTTAGTCTCTTTATCTCACCCCCAAACATACACACTCTCTCTCTATCTCTCCCTTGTCACTCCCTCTCTCTCCACTTCTCACTCTCTATGTCTTTATTCTTACCTCCCTCTCTCCCCCTCCAAATCCATCTCTCTATCCCTCCCTCTCTCCTCCTCTCTCTCTCCCTTTCTCTCCTACCTCACTCTCTCTTTTCCCATCTCTCTCTCTCTCTCTCTCTCTTGACCCTCCAATCCTCTCTCTCCCCACATCACTCTCTTCCTATCTCTCAAGTCCTCTCTCTCATCCTTCCTCTCTCCCCCCCTGATCTCTCTCTCTCTCTCTCTCTCTCTCTCTCGAACTATGTTACTATATCCCTCATTCTCTCCTTCTCTGCCCCCTTCTCTCCATATCTCCTTCTTTGTCTCTTTATCTCACCCTTAAACATACAAACTCTCTCTCCATCTCTCTCGTGTCACTCCCTCTCTCTCTCCACTTCTCACTCTCTATGTCTTTCTTCTTCCCTCCCTCTCTCCCCCTCCAACTCCATCTCTTTATCCCTCCCTCTCTCCTCCTCTCTCTCCCTTTCTCTCCTACCCTCTTCTCTCTCTCTCTCTCTCTCTCTGCCCTCCAATACTCTCACTATCTCCATTTATCTATCCTTGTCTCTCTCTCCCCTCCGTCTTTATGTCTATGTGTCCCTCTCTTACCCTTCTTTACCTCTCTCACTCCTCTCCCTCTTTCTCTCTTCATTCCTCCTCTCCCTTCTCCTTCAATTTATCTCCATCTCCCTTGTCACTCCTCCTATCTCTCCACCTCTATCACTATATGTCTGTGTTCTTCCCTCCCATATATCTAGAGTTAATATATGTCATGATATATTAATATATATTATAATATAACAAATTTAATATTGTATTAATTCAAATTTATTAAATTTAATAATATTAATATTATAATATATCAATATGAATATTATATTTAATAATAATAATAGTGATAATAATTTTTTTTTTTGCATGGTATTAATAATAATTTGTCCCACAGACTTCACCTAAATAAAACCTCTTTTTTGAGTGTTTGTAAATATAAAGAGGTTTATGGAGTAAATATAAAAAGAGGTTTTATTTATTTACCATACCTCTGGTTTATTTATATTTTTATTTATTTACCATGGTATTTGGGCCATAGGCTTGGTATATAATTAGATGTTGATTTCTAATCCTATTTGATATATTTTTATTTATTTACCATACCTCTTTATACCTCTTTTATATTTATTTATCATACCTCTTTTATAAATATGGTATTTGGTCCATGGTATTAATAATAATTTTTCCCATGGTATCTTTCCCATAGGCTTCACTTAAATAAAACCTCTTTTTTGAATTTTTGTAAATATAAAGAGGTTTATGGAGTAAATATAAAAATATGTATTTATTTATTTATCATATCTCTTTTATAAATATCATATTTGGTATTTTTCCCATAGGCTTCACTTAAATAAAACCTCTTTTTTGAGTTTTTGTAAATATAAAGAGGTTTATGGAGTAAATATAAAAAGATGTTTTAATTATTTACCATACCTCTAGTTTATTTATATTTTTATTTATTTACCATACCTCTTTTTTTAGTATTCGTAAACCTCTTTATATTTTAAAATTATATTGTGTTTATACATAATAATAATTAGATTGATTTTTAAATAGGACCCACAATAGAATAAAAATGTTAAATGTTAAATGTTAAACATGACATGTTAAATGTTTACGTGTTTACACTTGATTACAATTGAGCCGACAAACTTTCTTACATTACATCTACACATGTGCCCTATACTGGGTTGTAGAGCGCCTCTTGGTGCAATAATAAGTTTAGAGATGGATTAGCGGTATGTTGTAGCTAACAACCATTCTCTATCTCTTCTATTACCTTGAGCCTAGAGGAATTGAGGGGCCCACTTAGTCAAGTTAACTTAGAGACTTCTCTTGTAAACTCCAATCTAGAACATGATTAATCACAACCAACCTTTTGTTACCTTGAGATAGTGGAGATAGGTTGGTGAACCTAATTGGACTTTGATGACTAATCTGGCGTAGGAGGGGCCTCTAACCCTAATCTAGTTGCTAAAAGGGACCTCACAGTCGTTGACTCTTCAACATACTAATTTAATTCTTAAAGGAGGTTTCTACTTGGGTTTCTTGTAATTTTGACCCTTTTTACTTAGTGTAGCACTCCTTGACCTCCAAGCCAATGTTATAAAGCCATGATCACCTTCGGAATAGAGTTATATTCTCACACTTAGCTTCAAAACTTGATTCTTAACCCTCGAATCTTTTGTATATCACTCCTTGACTCCAAGTTAGTGCTATAACACTCATCTAGTCTTCAAGCAACGCCATTCCCTCAGAAAAGGCCCTATTTTGTGTCTCCCTCTCAACCTTTTGACTTGTTAAGTTGCCTTGAGCACATCACTAAATCTATGGAGGGTGTTATAATTCTCCTTTATCCCTAAAAGAAATATCATACTCTCTTAGCCTTTCTTTCAACCCAATTGTCTTCCTCCTTTAATCCTCCTCAGCTGATCATTAAGGCTCTAGACTACACCATAGTGCCTAGATAACCCTTAGTGGAGTGTGGTAGGCACCTTTTCTCTCTCCTAATTTCATCTCTTTTGCCTCTCTACCTCCCTATAACCTAGCATTAGTCCTTTTCCTAGCGTTAAAGTGCATCATTGGCCCTCTTCCTAGTGCTACAATGCCTTCTTGAGCCTCAAATCATAGCTTTGTTTTATTTTTTAGTTCTCTTTCTCTCAAGGTGGCTTTTCTTAATGTTTTCTTTGTTTAGCTCATGAGTTTATTAAAGGTGAAAAGTGATATAAAGCAAGGTCAATAGGATAATTGATGCACAAAGCTCAAGAATTCTTAGCATGGTCCAATAACTCTTAGTTTCTACTTCCTTAGCCCCTCAGGGTTTACCTAGCATGAACATATATGGTTTCATGTCAGAAGCCATTCTAGTGCTTTCAAGTCAATTCTTGGAATAATTTTTTATCTATTGTCTACTTTGAATATTGGGTACATGAACCAACGCTTTATGCTTGAAAACCCTAATTCTTCTTCTAAGTTGTATACAAAAACTTCCACTTGGAAAATACACAGACACTGAAGTCAAGATGGTGAACCTGTTTTAATTGTAATGATCAAGTACTTCCAATCTGTATCTGTTAATATTTCCTTTGTTCTCACCATTAAATCCCAAGGCATGTACACAAGCACAACCATCATGAGACCAAACCTCTAGGTTCTTTGCATACAACTTTGTAAACTAATCTAGAAGTGTACTAGTTATTTCAAAGAGTGGATTTTTCTGCAAATGAACCATCCTCATAGATATACAGAGCTAATAATGGATAAAAATTTAAGGAGGAACCTTTATATTGGTAAGTCTCCTACATGTTTCCTGATATATAACCTTGAACAAACTAAAAAACCGAAGGAAATATCAAGCCAAGAAAGAAGAAACGGGTAATTAAAGGAGTTGTTGCATGAAAGAGTTTTCTTTTAATGACTCCATTGATAAGCTCACTAGAGATAATCGAAGAAACAACTTGTAGACCTTAATAAGAAAAAAATAATGTTGAATCCATACTCGGTATTGCTAGGGATGGATGTCTCAATAAACTCCTTGGTCACATCAGAATGCCATGTCATCATGAATATCCTATTATGCAATAGATTCATGAAGATTGCATCATATTATGAAGTCCAAGTGGCATGCATTCAAGGCATTAAGGAACCTCCAATGAAGGACCCAAGCATATTGAGACAAATTTCTGACTAATTTTTTAGAGTTTTAAATATTTCCCTTTATTATATTTGTAAATTATGGGAAGTTGAAGAGTTGTAACTAAACTTAGAGAAGTTCGAAAATTACCAAAAAGAAGTTACTAACTCAATGTATAAATATTGTAAAAATCTCAGTAGTATAGGTGGTAAATGTTTGGATTTTGTTAATATGCCTACAAACCAAAGCTAGGAGTTTGGTACTTCTACACTCACTATTTTAATATTAAGAAGCCTTGAAAGCCATTGCTTGAGTTGTATTTTGACATGCATCTTGCTCATATTTATAACTATTCTTGAATAGTTCATGTATGTGTTTACTTTATTGGATGTATATTGCTAGGTTACAAACTATTTCGTAAATAGATGGTTTCTCTCATAGGCTTATTGTTTCAGTTCTACAAATTTCATTTGTGAGTACTTATTAGATCGAAATTTTGACTATTCTGGAGTTGTTCTATTAAGTTAGACATTCATTCTTGCCTTGGATTTCAACTAATTGTTTCCCTAATTCTGAAACTTTGTGTTTACCTATTCATCTCTTCCTATTTCTCTTATATCTTTCATTACTAGGTAGCATAATGTAGGTTATCTTCTATTAGCGCATAGTTAATTCTAATTTAGAATATGCATACCCCTGCCATGACAACCCCTCATATCTCACAACATTTTTGAAAACCAAGAATGGTTATTGTGCGAAAAATTGGATGGGACCCTTACCCCAAATGATGTGAGATTTAATTGGGACCTCGTACATAGAAAACCCCTTAATTATTGTTGGGCTATTTTCCCCTGTCAAAACGATGGTTCTTAATATTCCATGTATCAAATCCATATTGAGCACGAATGGATTTACACATCTCCCTTATACTTAACAACATACCATTGAAATATTTTAACCACAGAGGCATCAAATCCCTAGAGGTTCAAATCATTCCTCAAATTTTGATCCATGATCATGATAAATCTGGAGGTTAATATGGATCTACATTGGCAATTAATATTCCATGTGCTGACTCATGTTTAGCATAGAAGTAATGAAACACCTCATTGAAATGTTTTAACCATAAGAACCTATTTATTTTTAGTTGCGCTATATATCTATATATATATATATATATATATATATATTCCAAGAATAAGCTACAACTCAGGTGTTGTAAGTGCAAATATAGTCTAATGGGTAGATCCTTGTAGGGAATGAAAATGGCTTCTAGGAGGAAAAACCTATGAAATATCACACAACTTATTGATTTGTATCATATTGTCTCAAAGAAAGAGTTATTTTACTTATCCACAAGGCACTAGTAACTTCATCTAAGAGAAAAAGGACAAATAAGTAACAAAAACTAGTTCATGGATCTATGAAACTAATCTTAAGATAACCAATGTGTAAATTATCCATAAATTCTTCTTGTATATATGCATTCTCTAAAAGGAGTAGGATCTCGTTAAAAACATAGTCTCCTTGCATATTTAGTTATCTATAGACATGAGTAATGATATTTATTGAAAGTGAACCAAAGCTAATTACATATTTTGTACGATGTGTGTGAGGCCCAAATTGTTGAACCACGTTTATTCATGCATCCAATTTATAACTAGCTCAAAGTTATCAAAGACCTATAAATGTTGAATGTTCCTTTCTAATAGACTTTTTAGCAATGCCAACAAAGCATTAAATTCCCCCAAGTTGTTAGTGTCATTTCCCAAGTTTTCTTTGCCAATGAGAAAAATTCTAATTGAGAAGTGAAGGGTGAATTCCAAACCATGTACAAGTACAATCTCCTCATTAACCCCATCGAAAGTCCCCCACTCATTATCCCAATCTATTAAGAGCTCTCTAATGATGCAATGTGGTTTTAGCTTGATAAAAGTGAGGTGTCAGTTGTAAATAGAGAGAGCCTAGGGGAAATTTTCATCAAGGAGGTCAATTTATCCTCAAATAAACACTTCTTGTGCCCAATCGTATGCCCTATGCAACGACAATGGGAAGAGCTTTAAATTTCTTAAGATGTTGTCTTTTAAAAGAAAATTGTAGCATTCCTTAATGCTATGTTTGTTCCATAATTATTTCATATTCAACTATGTTTCCAAGTGCCCCCATACCAAATTTGTATGTGGGAAGTATAGAAACGAATGGGAAATAATTTCACCTACACTATGGTGCAAAAAAATAAAAATTCAGATCCTCAAACTATGCCTTTACATCCAGTCCCAAGTGAGAACATGGTTCTAAAGAATGAGTCAAAATAAGTGAAACTATTTTAGAGGGGCCTTTGTTTTCTGTATTTTGTTGTATATTAACACTTGTGTTACTAAGTATAAATAACAGTTTTTCATCATTGTGCCATAATTTGAATGTGCTTTTTTAAGTTCTAATATAAATATGTCCTAATGATGATGCAACATCCCCAGTCCTATATTATGGGAAAAGATCCATCCTTGATTCCACAACATGGTTGTTTCTAGATTCCTTATTGTATTTAAAGTACATTTACCAACCTATTTAAGATAAGTTATTAGGTTGGTTAGCATAAAGATATTTTGGCTCTAGCAATCATGTCTTCTTCAATGCAAATCTAAGAATAAAAATGCACATTCCACTCTAGGTATTTTCCAACTATGAAGAAATATGGGGAAAGAGCCTTCCAATGATTTGATGAGTTTGTAATTGGTTTTTGGTTCCTAACCTAATATGATATTATTCCTAGAACAACATATTTGGAAACAAGTATACATCATCAATTCACAGTACATTTTTTGGTTCTATGACCTTCATTCTTACCCGATGTCAAATCAGAGTACAATATTTTTTTAATCTCATGCTGATGATAAGGAATGTCGAAAAGTAAAACTGAAAACTATAATGAATTTGAGCTGTATCTGTTTTACAGAGTTTTATAGAGTATACATGTGCAAGCACAGGATAATAATCATGGCAAGCACGCTAGGGACCTCCTTCGATAGAACACCAAATGAAGCCCTACAACAGAAAACAAAAAACGATGAGGAACATGATTGCAAACAGAAACAAGGACAAAATCATCCCCACCTCTTCCTTTCCTTAATTACTTGAAGTAAACCTTTTAATAAAGTAGCCTCTTAATGCTTTGCCAATAATTGTTGAATGCCAAAATTTGGTAAACAATGCATGACTTCTTTTAAGTAAAAAAGGACAAGTCTGAATTACTACCTTGTATTTTCAGCTGATGTTGTGGTCAGTCCAAAACCCAAGGCAAACTGAGGATCGTAGTGCTCGTCCCCCGCATTCATGGGCAGTTGATCAGCACTCTTAAACCATGTTCTTGACAGCTTCCCTTGAAAATTATAGTCTCCAAAAATCACATCCGTTACACCTTGGCCCTCTGTGCCAGGAAGCCATGCCGCAACAAAAGCATCCACCAGTGGAAGGTAAGGTTCGATAACAAGTGGCCTTCCGGATATCAATATTACAAGGCATTTCAGGGAGCCACAGACATTGTTAATCGTATCACCTCCACCTAAGGGAATGGTCAAATTGAGATTATCCCCAAACATTTCAGTATAAGGCGGCTCACCCACAACCACAATAGCATATGAAAACCCTTGTTCTTTGACATAGTTTGCATCTGGATTTTGCTGATAAACAACCTCAGTAGAGGAGCTAACAGCAGATTGGATTGCTGAAAGAATTGTAGTTCCTGCATAGCAGAAAATAATAACGGAAAAGTCAATTGAATCTCTGGCTCTTATGGTGCTAATCTACTATAAATGGTAACTGACCTGACAGAAATGTAATGGAACTCACCTATGGTTATGTTTCCACTTAAACCTTGCCATTCTATCGTCCATCCACCACATTGATAACCTAGATTGTCAGGATGAGTCCCTGCAACAAGAATCTTGGGAGCATTCTTATTCAAAGGAAGCAAAGGCTCGCTGGAAGACTTTCCATTTTTCAACAATACCAAAGATTTCCTAACAGCTTCTCTTGCCAAGTCCCTATGCTCCTGTTATTGCAAAAATGACTGTTAGATGTTATGACAGCAAAAGCATTGCAACTTACAAAGCAAGCTCCAAGCTCCCACCAGGTTGTCCAAATGAAAGCCATTGACCATTGTAATTAATTTTTTTTATGCAGGGTCGATTACCAATATCAAAGACGAGCTTTTGTTAAAAAGCCGATTAAAAACTAATATTCAGTCCAACAGAAGAAGAGAAAGAACACACGGTCTATTGTGGAAGACATGGTTTTAAAGAAGGGTAAAATACTGAAGACTATTTATGAGAAAACAAACATAGTCAAATACATAACAGCATAGGTCTTAACCATTCATCATAAAAAACTGTCCATGAATAACAAATAGCACACTTACCTTGCTGCCAAGTTGGTTGGCTAAGCTTGGATCGCCCATGGGATGTTCAAAGAGTCCCATGGTGAATTTAACTGTCAAAATTCTTTGAACTGCATCATTTATTCTACTCATAGGTATGAAACCGCCCTTAACTTGCATAGTGAGGTCGTTAATAAAGTCAGCAAAATTGTCGGGAACCATCACCTACGAAGCAAATTTCCAATAGAAAAAGTCAGGCGTGACTCTCACAGGTATCATACTTAATAGACTGTCACAAGTATATGCAGTATTTAATTGTGAATACTGAAAATTGAGCAATGCTATCTAGTATGGAAGACAAGAACACTACCATGTCAATCCCTGCACCCACACTTTCAAGGACTGACAAAGAATAATTAGCATTCGGTGGGCTAGTTATCCTGTCAATACCTTGCCAATCTGAAATAACAAAGCCCTGTAACCAATACAAGAAGGCATCATTGTAAAATTAAAAGAAAAAAACTAATTGAATGTTTTACAGAATATAATTTTTTGAAAAAGAAAAAAACCAAAACCAATCAAAATTCTATAAACAAACAGTAATAATACCTGGAAGCGAAGTTGCTTCTTTAAAACATGAGAAATGAGAAAACGGTTGGCGTGCATCTTCTGTCCATTCCAACTGGAATAGGAAATCATAATGGTGGAGACTCCTTTGGCAATGGCATCAAAATAGGGGGTCATGTGGATGTTGACTAATTGTTTATAACTGCTGACAGTGTTACTCTCATCGACACCCTGCGTTGTTCCGCCATCGCCCACAAAGTGCTTAGCACATGCTACAACATTTGACCTGGCAAACATCCATAAATCACATAGTTAGAAAATTATTTCAAGAAACTGTGGTATAATTGATTGATCGAAGAAATTCATATTCTAAGAATAGACAAAACAAAAGGTTTGAAACTTAATGTCCAGCTATAGAGAAAACTGTGACACAATTGATTGATCAAAGAAATTTATGTTCTAAGTAGGGATAAAACAAAAAGGTCTGAAGCTTGCTGTCCAGCTATATAGAAAACTGTGGCATAATTGACTTATCAAAGAAAGTCATGTTCTAAGTATTCATAAAACAAAAGGTTTGAAACTTACTGTACAGCTACAAACGGCACCCCCTTTGTAAAATTAGCAGGAGGCTGCCCCTGCAGGCCAAAGATAATCTCTGTCATGGACTTGACTATTGTTGGATCCTCGCTGTAGCTCTCATAGCAGCGTCCCCACCGAGGATCTCTGCAAACCTGCTCACAACAAAGGAGACATTCTCAGCAGTGAAAACTTCTCTCATTTTGAATAAACTTCCATCAAGCACATCCGTGCCAGAGTCTTACAGCAACACATGGAGCAAATGTGTATTGAATGCCAGTAGATCGAATTTCCAGAGCTGTGGCTGCTCCAATTCTTTTAACCAGATCGGGATCCCTGTATCCATAAAACGTTGATACAAATTGTTAGCCAAAGTTTCTAGAAGATTTTGATTTTGGGGGCAGTAATCAGAAGCCAGAGTTCCCACGATATATTAAGCATCAATATTTTCACCCTGATTTTGTTATCATCCCAATTCACTAACTCAAGATTTTGCTCATAATCATCCCGATGACCCCAGTTACTTTCCAAATCACTGCCTACTAACATTCTGCTCTTTGCAATCATTGCAATCTGAGTGACCCTTGGCACTTTCCAAATCATAATACTAATGCCTTCCGATATATGCCCAGGCTGATTTCCCAAAGTAACCAGGCTACAATCTCTAGTAATGTCCAAAGATTTAGGGGTTTTCATTAAAATAACAGACAACTCAACCTACTCGTTTGTTTAAATCATTAGCCATGAAATTTTGTAGTTGCAGGGAAATGCTGTGAAGAAAAAAATGGAGGAGTTGATACTCTACTTGCCTGGTAGCTCCAAGCCCAATATTGTGAGGGAAGATGGTAGCGCCATAGACATTGTTGTGACCATGAACAACATCAATCCCATATATCATAGGAATTTGAAGCCTAGTGGCCATGGCACCCTTCTGGAGACCATCTACCATGTTCATCCATGTGGCTGGAGATGCCTTAGGTGCAGGCGCACTTCCTCCTCCGCTCAGTACACTACCTGCATTTCAACAGTACTATTTCACCATCTATTAGAATTAGTTAGGATTATGCTTACTTTAGTATATCTTGGATTGGGTTGTTGAAGAAGTTGAGAGATTCTCTCAATTTCTCTCTCTAAGATTAGGATTAGTTCACCTATATATTTGATGTATCTAATTATTGCAATATAGAAAATAATTATTTGTGTGTGAATGCTGTGCGTTCCTACTCTCTCACAATTTCTAATATGGTATGAGAGCATGGCTGGGCTTAATCCCTCACGGGAATACCCAGGAAGATGTGAGAGCTGTGTCGCTGGTTTGGAATGTTTGCTGTGTGAAGTATTTTTTTTTATTTTCTAGGTGAAAGTTTTTTGTGAGTTTGTATAGGGGCGCAGTGATTGATTGCGGGGCCTAGTTTAGTTATCTGTGACGGGTTGCAGCGACAGCTTTGCAAGGTTTCGATGGATATGGTTATGGATTTTTATATTGCAGAGGACTATGTCAGAAGCCGCGGCAAGTCAAATATGTCGATGCAGAAACGAGATGGCCGCGTTTCCTTGATGGCTGAGGATCATGTTCTTTTGAAATCTGAACCGATGGTGACAGATGATGAATTGAAGCAGAAATGCGATGATTTCATTGCTAAAGTCCATCACCAAATACGTTTACAGAACAGTGCATACTTCAAAGCTTACAAGAATCAAATGGGTTTATCTGTGAGTGGTTTCGAGAAATGAGGGTTACCCAAATTCAACTTCAACAATTTTGACATATAAATTTATATTAAGCATATTGTTGTAATACTTCAACTTTGTTGTTGAACGATTTTATAATAGTTTTCGGAAATCTATCTGGTTAACCAGACCCGGAATGTATTTGGGATTGTGGACTCATCCAAACACAGATTTGTGGGTAGAACCGCTTCTGATTACCGGCGGTCTGTCCCTATTTTTTAACTGTTGGTGTGAAGACTGTTGTCGAACGCAGTGACGAGGAGTCTGCGAACTGGACGCTGAGCACGGTGTGTGGAGGCTACGGATTTTGGGAGCCCTTGTAATTCGCTGATTGCATAAGCGCATTTGACCTGTGCTTGAGTAGAGGGCAGTCCGATGCTCGACTGTGAGAGACGTGTTTGTCGTGTGGTGTCTTTTTTGTGAAGCAAAGGAGCCAGCATATAGTTTGTGGTACAGTTTGAGCACCGTTGTGAAGTTCAGTGCTGTCCCGTCGTGAGACTATTGAGTTTCGATTATTGGGTTCGTAAAGATTGGAGCCTCTAGTGTTAAGCAAAGTGTGCATAGTTGTTATTATTTTGTTTGTAAATTTTTGAAGCAGAACTAATTATTGAGCAAATTAGTATTATTTAAATTAGTTGTTCTTGACATCCTACAGGGACGAGAGAACAATTGACTAATTTGATTGTGAGAATTTGTTATATGCTGATCTTGTTGTGCTACGGGCCAAGGAGCATCAGTTACAGGTTACAAGTAGGTCAAGTTGTTAGATTAGCTCTTGAACACATTCAGTATTCAGACCATTTACCTAGCCACTGATGGATAGCCGAAAGCAAAATATCCGACAGATGGTGATTGGTTCATAGGATGGTTCATCACTTGTCAGCGCTATCGCGGAAGCCCCGACGAGCCGAGTTGTCAATACTGTTGATCTTGCAAAGTTCATTATTGCAGGTCAGAAGCAAATGTATTTTAAATGGGTTGAATGGTAGCTCGAAAATGGTGGAGAAAAAAGCGTTTCCTATGAGATCTCAGAGTGGGTACAAGTGTTAATGAAGACCAGATCAGACAAAGAGACGAAAGTTTACAGTGTTGTAATTGTGATTAATTATTATATGTTTTGTAAAGTAAGCATTAAGGGAGGGTATTAGAATTAGTTAGGATTATGCTTACTTTAGTATATCTTGGATTGGGTTGTTGAGGAAGTTGAGAGATTCTCTCAACTTCTCAATCTCAGATTAAGATTAGTTCACCTATATATTTGATGTATCTAATTATTGCAATATAGAAAATAATTATTTGTGTGTGAATGCTGTGCGTTCCTACTCTCTCACAATTTCTAATACCATCAGCAACAGACCAAGATCATGTTCAGCGTACAGGTTAACTGTTTCAGTTATTATCCTAAATTCTAGATTTAGATCTGTATCCCTAAATCTGCATGTAGTATGGAAAGAAAGAAAAGACAGACTTTTGAGATGAAAGAAATAATGTGTGTGTGTTACCAATGTAGTAATTTTTCATAACATCTGGAGTGGCAACTGATCTTTCAATCTGGGTCATCTGTCCGATCTTCTCTTCCAGAGTCATCCGTGCTAACAAGTCGTCCACGCGAGCAGAGATGGGTTGAGATGAGTCCTTGTACAGAGTATACTGGGCGGCTTCTGCACATTTGCAGAAAGCCACAAGAAACAGAAACAAACACAATCTTGAATCCATTCTGCTCGCCAATCAAAGGAGAGGAGAGCTATACAGTCCACTGAAGCGAAGTGGGTTTGTTGGGATAATATAGGAAGAATGAATGATAAATATACGGAAATAATCGGCCCCTCACATCCGAATGGAAACCATGTTTTGAAAAGGACTAGAATACGAACGAAAGCAACAGCGGGATAGCCAATACCCAACTTACAAAGTAATGTTGTTATTTATAACGCACGATCTCCGGACGTTGGCTGACTGTCGATTTTGAATTTGAAAGAGAGACTATCGGTGGTGTCCACAGGCTCACAGATTGGCTTTATTATGAGCATCTTCTCTTTAGATTACGTGTGTGTTTCTGTTTTCGGAAAATGCATTTCTTGCTGCAGCTCCAATAGAGATTCTTTCATTTTGATCTGATTTAGCAATGAGCAATCTTTTCTTTTTAGATTTTGTGTGTTCCTTTTGTTTATACCTAACATAACTCTCATGTAGAATTATGACACCTCAAAGAAAGAATTTTACTTTTATTTTAAAAGGGTTTTAAAAAATATATGGAATAAATTTATACACTAGAGGTTTATTATATTTTAATAAAACATATTTGCTTTCTTATAAAGAGGAGAGCAGCTTTAATATTGGGTAACATAGATGTATCATTCAATAAAGGTATTTTTAGATTAGACAAAAGGGAACATGTTGCAATTGCTTCCCGTTTTAATATTCTACGATGTAGAGAGTGATTATTCAAATACATTCCTATACTTTTTATTATTGTGAAAAGATCAATAGAATTAATTTTCTTAAGGGGATTGTTGTTGGGATTTTATTAAAGAAAATGGGTCTCCAATACAGTTATCAATAACGTTAGGCACGATAATATTGAAAATTTAAAATAAATAAATATTTAAGAATATTAATTTTTTTTTGTAAGTTTGGTAGTACCTTTCATTTTTTTTATTTTTTTTTTCACTCCATTTTAATCATCTTTATAGTTGAAATTTTAAAATAAATAAAATGTGATTTTTAATTTAAATAATTGTTATTAATGTATATTTATTTTAATTTGAGTGACTATATCTTCAAGGTGTAATTTTTTTCTCAAATATTAATCTCTTTTAATATACCATTCATCCTAACTCTGGATCTATCAAGGGAAGAGGGATCAAATCTCTTGAGGTGCAAACCTCTTTTTTGAGTGCAAAACTTGAGGAAAGGTTTGCACCTAGAGATATTTGATCCTTCTAAGCGCTTGATAGATCCGGTGTTAATAAATTAAATGATATTCAATAAAAAAAAATTGAATGCAAAGTGACAATGTAATGGTGTTGAATGATAGAAAATGTGAATAATAAGTAATAGTGTTGAATGATAGAAAGTGTGAATAATA
The DNA here is from genome assembly GCA_034641835.2 of Pinus albicaulis. Taxonomy (NCBI): domain Eukaryota; kingdom Viridiplantae; phylum Streptophyta; class Pinopsida; order Pinales; family Pinaceae; genus Pinus; species Pinus albicaulis. The sequence goes on along the minus strand of CM076583.1, from coordinate 61,469,839 downwards.
AAAATGTAGCCAATTACAAATAGTCTTCATTCTGATCAATTTCAAACTATTTTCTTCTACTATTCTTATTGTTACCCCTGTTACTTTTGTCATTTTTCATATCGATTATATAAAAAGGACACTTGAAATCATAAACCATTTAAATCTTTAGCTCGAGTTGTTGTAGTAAACATCATACCTTGTCTCCCTTGCTCTCCAATATTAATAGGTTGAATTGCCATAACACAAAAATCAATGTACATTGTCAATATTTTTTTGTGCTTACATTGAAATCAATGCACATTGTTAATCCAATCACTTTAAAATTAATATATCATCATACATCCAATTACATGAAATCAGAAATCAACATCTACGCTAAAATCAATGCATCTATACAAGCAATCAAATAAGATTAGAAAACAACATTTACATTGAAATCAATGCATATAATGCAAGTAATCAAATAGGATTAGAAATCAACATCTACACTCAAATCAATGCATCTAGTGCAAGCAAGAAAATAGGATTATAAACCAACATCTACACTTAAATCAGTTCATCTAGTGCAAGTAATCAAATAGGATTAGAAATCACCATCTACATTGAAATCAATGCATTTAGTGCAAGAAATCAAATAGGATTAGAAAACATCTACATTGAAATCAATGCATCAGTCAATCAAATATAATTAGAAATCGACGCATACGTGAATATAGTGATACAGTATGACAATCAAATTTGATTAGTCACTACTGCAGAGCAATCATTTTAAGGTAAATCAAATAGGATTAGAAATCATCTACATTGAAATCAATGTATCTAGTGCATGCAATCAAATATCATTAGAAAACAGCATCTACATTAAAATCAATGCATATAGTATAAGCAATCAAATAGGATTAAAAAGCACCATCTACACTGAAATTAATGCATCTAGTGAAAGAAATATTCTTCCCTCTCTTCCCCCCTCCATCTATATCTATATATCCCTCCATCTCTCCTTCTTTGTCTCTCTATCTCACCCCCCCAAACACACACACTCTCTCACTCCATATCTATCAATCTCTTTGTCCCTCCATCCCTCTCTCCATCTCTCCCTTCTTTCCTCTCTTCACCTTTAATCTATATCTCTATCTCCCTCTATCTCTTTATATCACCCCCAAAACATACTCTCTCTTTCTCTCTCTCTCTCTCTTCCCCTTCTCTCCCTCTCCCTCGATTTTATCTCTCTTCCCTCATGTTTTCCTCTCTCCCTCTCTCTCCATCTTCCTTAGCACTCCCTCTCTCTCTCTTCACCTTTCTCTCTCTATGTATTTCTTCTTACTTCCATCTCTCCCCCCCTTCGACTCCATCCCTCTCTCTCTCTCTCTCTCTCTCTCTCTCTCCAACTATGTTACTATATCCTCCCTCTCTCATTCTCTCCCCCCTTCTCTCCATCTCTCCTTCTTAGTCTCTTTATCTCACCCCCAAACATACACACTCTCTCTCCATCTCTCCCTTGTCACTCCCTCTCTCTCCACTTCTCACTCTCTATGTCTTTATTCTTACCTCCCTCTCTCCCCCTCCAAATCCATCTCTCTATCCCTCCCTCTCTCCTCCTCTCTCTCCCCCTTTCTCTCCTACCTCACTCTCTCTTTGCCCATCTCTCTCTCTCTCTCTCTCTCTCTCTCTCTCTCTCGACCCTCCAATCCTCTCTCTCCCCGCATCACTCTCTTCCTATCTCTCAAGTCCTCTCTCTCATCCTTCCTCTCTCCCCCCCCCTGATCTCTCTCTCTCTCTCTCTCTCTCTCTCTCTCTCTCACTATGTTACTATATCCCTCATTCTCTCCTTCTCTGCCCCCTTCTCTCCATATCTCCTTCTTTGTCTCTTTATCTCACCCTTAAACATACAAACTCTCTCTCCATCTCTCCCTTGTCACTCCCTCTCTCTCTCCACTTCTCACTCTCTATGTCTTTCTTCTTCCCTCCCTCTCTCCCCCTCCAACTCCATCTCTTTATCCCTCCCTCTCTCCTCCTCTCTCTCCCTTTCTCTCCTACCTTCTTCTCTCTCTCTCTCTCTGCCCTCCAATACTCTCACTATCTCCATTTATCTATCCTTCTCTCTCTCTCCCCTCTGTCTTTATGTCTATGTGTCCCTCTCTTACCCTTCTTTACCTCTCTCACTCTTCTCCCTCTTTCTCTCTTCATTCCTCCTCTCCCTCCTCCTTCAATTTATCTCCATCTCCCTTGTCACTCCTCCTATCTCTCCACCTCTATCACTATATGTCTGTGTTCTTCCCTCCCATATATCTAGAGTTAATATATGTCATGATATATTAATATATATTATAATATAACAAATTTAATATTGTATTAATTCAAATTTATTAAATTTAATAATATTAATATTATAATATATCAATATGAATATTATATTTAATAATAATAATAGTGATAATAATTTTTTTTTTGCATGGTATTAATAATAATTTGTCCCACAGACTTCACCTAAATAAAACCTCTTTTTTGAGTGTTTGTAAATATAAAGAGGTTTATGGAGTAAATATAAAAAGAGGTTTTATTTATTTACCATACCTCTGGTTTATTTATATTTTTATTTATTTACCATACCTCTTTATACCTCTTTTATATTTATTTATCATACCTCTTTTATAAATATGGTATTTGGTCCATGGTCTTAATAATAATTTTTCCCATGGTATCTTTCCCATAGGCTTCACTTAAATAAAACCTCTTTTTTGAATTTTTGTAAATATAAAGAGGTTTATGGAGTAAATATAAAAATATGTATTTATTTATTTATCATATATCTTTTATAAATATCATATTTGGTATTTTTCCCATAGGCTTCACTTAAATAAAACCTCTTTTTTGAGTTTTTGTAAATATAAAGAGGTTTATGGAGTAAATATAAAAAGATGTTTTAATTATTTACCATACCTCTAGTTTATTTATATTTTTATTTATTTACCATACCTCTTTTTTTAGTGTTCGTAAACCTCTTTATATTTTAAAATTATATTGTGTTTATACATAATAATAATTAGATTGATTTTTAAATAGGACCCACAATAGAATAAAAATGTTAAATGTTAAATATTAAACATGACATGTTAAATGTTTACGTGGTTACACTTGATTACAATTGAGCCGACAAACTTTCTTACATTACATCTACACATGTGCCCTATACTGGGTTGTAGAGCGCCTCTTGGTGCAATAATAAGTTTATAGATGGATTAGCGGTATGTTGTAGCTAACAACCATTCTCTATCTCTTCTATTACCTTGAGCCTAGAGGAATTGAGGGGCCCACTTAGTCAAGTTAACTTAGAGACTTCTCTTGTAAACTCCAATCTAGAACATGATTAATCACAACCAACCTTTTGTTACCTTGAGATAGTGGAGATAGGTTGGTGAACCTAATTGGATTTTGATGACTAATCTAGTAGTAGGAGGGGCCTCTAACCCTAATCTAGTTGCTAAAAGGGACCTCACAGCTCTTCAACATACTAATTTAATTCTTAAAGAGAGGTTTCTACTTGGGTTTTCTTGTAATTTTGACCCTTTTTTACTTAGTGTAGCACTCCCTTGACCTCCAAGCCAATGTTATAAAACCATGATCACCTTCAGAATAGAGTTATATTCTCACACTTAGCTTCAAAACTTGATTCTTAACCCTCCAAATCCTGTATATCACTCTCCTTGACTCCAAGGTAGTGCTATAACACTCATCTAGTCTTCAAGCAACACCATTCCCTCAGAAAAGGCCCTATTTTGTGTCTCCCTCTCAACCTTTTGACTTGTTAAGTTGCCTTGAGCACATCACTAAATCTATGGAGGGTGTTATAATTCTCCTTTATCCCTAAAAGAAATATCATACTCTCTTAGCCTTTCTTTCAACCCAATTGTCTTCCTCCTTTAATCCTCCTCAGCTGATCATTAAGGCTCTAGACTACACGATAGTGCCTAGATAACCCTTAGTGGAGTGTGGTAGGCACCTTTTCTCTCTCCTAATTTCATCTCTTTTGCCTCTCTACCTCCCTATAACCTAGCATTAGTCCTTTTCCTAGCATTAAAGTGCATCATTGGCCCTCTTCCTAGTGCTACAATGCCTTCTTGAGCCTCAAATCATAGCTTTGTTTTATTTTTTAGTTCTCTTTCTCTCAAGGTGGCTTTTCTTAATGTTTTCTTTGTTTAGCTCATGAGTTTATTGAAGGTGAAAAGTGATATAAAGCAAGGTCAATAGGATAATTGATGCAAAAAGCTCAAGAATTCTTAGCATGGTCCAATAACTCTTAGTTTCTACTTCCTTAGCCCCTCAGGGTTTACCTAGCATGAATATATATGGTTTCATGTCAGAAGCCATTCTACTGCTTTCAAGTCAATTCTTGGAATAATTTTTTATCTATTGTCTACTTTGAATATTGGGTACATGAACCAATGCTTTATGCTTGAAAACCCTAATTCTTCTTCTAAGTTGTATACAAAAACTTCCACTTGGGAAAATACACAGACACTGAAGTCAAGATGGTGAACCTGTTTTAATTGTAATGATCAAGTACTTCCAATCTGTATCTGTTAATATTTCCTTTGTTCTCACCATTAAATCCCAAGGCATGTACACAAGCACAACCATCATGAGAACCAAACCTAAGGTTCTTTGCATACAACTTTGTAAAAATTAATCTAGAAGTGTACTAATTATTTCAAAGAGTGGATTTTCGCAAATGAACCATCCTCATAGATATCTGAGAATTAATAATGGATAAAAATTTAAGGAGGAACCTTTATAATGGTAAGTCTCCTACCTCCTGATATATAACCTTGAACAAACTAAAAAAGCGAAGGAAATATCAAGGCCAAGAAAGAAGAAACGGGTAATTAAAGGAGTTGTTGCATGAAAGAGTTTTCTTTTAATGACTCCCAATAATCAACTACTAGAGATAATCGAAGAAACAACTTGTGAACCTTAATAAGAAAAAAATCATATTTGAATCCCATACTTGGTCTTGCTAGGGATGGATGTCTCGATAAACTCCTTGGTCACATGAGAATGCCATGTCACATCTATGATTGTCCTATTATGCAATAGATTCATGAAGATTGCATCATATTATGAAGTCCAAGTGGCATGCATTCAAGGCATTAAGGAACCTCCAATGAAGGACCCAAGCATATTGAGACAAATTTCTGACTAATTTTTAGAGTTTTAAGAATTTCCCTTTATTATATTTGTAAATTATGGGAAGTTGAAGAGTTGTAACTAAACTTAGAGAAGTTCGAAAATTACCAAAAGGAAGTTACTAACTCAATGTATAAATATTGTAAAAATATCAGTAGTATAGGTGGTAAATGTTTGGATTTTGTTAATATGCCTACAAACCAAAGCTAGGAGTTTGGTACTTCTACACTCACTATTTTAATATTAATAAGCCTTGAAAGCCATTGCTTGAGTTGTATTTTGACATGCATCTTGCTCGTATTTATAACTATTCTTGAATAGTTCATGTATGTGTTTACTTTATTGGATGTATATTGCTAGGTTACAAACTATTTCGTAAATAGATGGTTTCTCTCATAGGTTTATTGTTTCAGTTCTACAAATTTCATTTTTGAGTACTTATTAGATCAAAATTTTGACTATTCTGGAGTTTTTCTATTAAGTTAGACATTCATTCTTGCCTTGGATTTCAACTAATTGTTTCCCTAATTCTGAAACTTTGTGTTTACCTATTCATCTCTTCCTATTTCTCTTATATCTTTCATTACTAGGTAGCATAGTGTAGGTTATCTTCTATTAGCGCATAGTTAATTCTAATTTAGAATATGCATACCCCTGCCATGACAACCCCTCATATCTCACAACATTTTTGAAAACCAAGAATGGTTATTGTGCGAAAAATTGGATGGGACCCTTACCCCAAATGATGTGAGATTTAATTGGGACCTCATACAGAGAAAACCCCTTAATTATTGTTGGGCTATTTTCCCCTGTCAAAACGATGGTTCTTAATATTCCATGTATCAAATCCATATTGAGCACGAATGGATTTACACATCTCCCTTATACTTAACAACATACCATTGAAATATTTTAACCACAGAGGCATCAAATCCCTAGAGGTGCAAATCATTCCTCAAATTTTGATCCATGATCATGATAAATTTGGAGGTTAATATGGATCTACATTGGCAATTAATATTCCATGTGCTGACTCATGTTTAGCATAGAAGTAATGAAACACCTCATTGAAATGTTTTAACCATAAGAACCTATTTATTTTTAGTTGCACTATATATATATATATATATATATATATATATATATATATATATATATATATATATATATATATATATATATATATTCCAATATTTTAACTACAACTTCGGGTGTTGTAAGTGCAAATATAGTCTAATGCAGGTAGAATCCTTGTAGGGGAATGAAAATGGCTTAGGAGGAACAACTTTATGAAATATCCCACCTGACTTATTGATTTGTATCATATTGTCTCAAAAGAAAGAGTTATTTTACTTATCCACAAGGCACTAGTAACTAGATCCTAAGAAAGGACAAATAAAGTAACAAAAACTAGTTCATGGATCTATGAAACTAATCTTAAGATAACCAATGTGTAAATTATCCATAAATTCTTCTTGTATATATGCATTCTCTAAAAGGAGTAGGATCTCGTTAAAAACATAGTCTCCTTGCATATTTAGTTATCTATAGACATGAGTAATGATATTTATTGAAAGTGAACCAAAGCTAATTACATATTTTGTACGATGTGTGTGAGGCCCAAATTGTTGAACCACGTTTATTCATGCATCCAATTTATAACTAGCTCAAAGTCATCAAAGACCTATAAATGTTGAATGTTCCTTTCTAATAGACTTTTTAGCAATGCCAACAAAGCATTAAATTCCCCCAAGTTGTTAGTGTCATTTCCCAAGTTTTCTTTGCCAATGAGAAAAATTCTAATTGAGAAGTGAAGGGTGAATTCCAAACCATGTACAAGTACAATCTCCTCATTAACCCCATCGAAAGTCCCCCACTCATTATCCCAATCTATTAAGAGCTCTCTAATGATGCAATGTGGTTTTAGCTTGATAAAAGTGAGGTGTCAGTTGTAAATAGAGAGAGCCTAGGGGAAATTTTCATCAAGGAGGTCAATTTATCCTCAAATAAACACTTCTTGTGCCCAATCGTATGCCCTATGCAACGACAATGGGAAGAGCTTTAAATTTCTTAAGATGTTGTCTTTTAAAAGAAAATTGTAGCATTCCTTAATGCTATGTTTGTTCCATAATTATTTCATATTCAACTACGTTTCCAAGTGCCCCCATACCAAATTTGTATGTGGGAAGTATAGAAACGAATGGGAAATAATTTCACCTACAATATGGTGCAAAAAAATAAAAATTCAGACCCTCAAACTATGCCTTTACATCCAGTCCCAAGTGAGAACATGGTTCTAAAGAATGAGTCAAAATAAGTGAAATTATTTTAGAGGGGCCTTTGTTTTCCGTATTTTTTTGTGCTACCAAATATTAGTCATTTGATTGACCTCATACATTTACTTATATCCTAGTTTTGTTGTATATTAACACTTGTGTTACTAAGTATAAATAACAGTTTTTCATCATTGTGCCATAATTTGAATGTGTTTTTTTAAGTTCTAATATAAATATGTCCTAATGATGATGCAACATCCCCAGTCCTATATTATGGGAAAAGATCCATCCTTGATTCCACAACATGGTTGTTTCTAGATTCCTTATTGTATTTAAAGTACATTTACCAACCTATTTAAGATAAGTTATTAGGTTGGTTAGCATAAAGATATTTTGGCTCTAGCAATCATGTCTTCTTCAATGCAAATATAAGAATAAAAATGCACATTCCACTCTAGGTATTTTCCAACTATGAAGAAATATGGGGAAAGAGCCTTCCAATGATTTGATGAGTTTGTAATTGGTTTTTGGTTCCTAACCTAATATGATATTATTCCTAGAACAACATATTTGGAAACAAGTATACATCATCAAACACTATTGTTTCTTAGAAAAAATCAAAGGGATTTTGCTACAAAAGATTTCCCAAAACAAAACATATCTTTTAGACTACATCTCCCCGTTCCTTAGGCATGGCTACCTGCTTCCAGTAACAAAGTGAGTTCCCAAATATTCAATGCTACCTTTCCATAAATATTTAAAACAAGTTAAATTGTGGATTTTGTTTAATATTCATTTTGGAATCAATGCCAGGAGGTTCCAATACAGTACGATAGCTTCAAGAACAAACTTAATGAGTGTAAGGTTCCCCCCTCTTGATACCTAGCGGTTGCACCAAAAGTTGATATTCTTTTTCACTTTCATTAGGAGCCATTTCCAGTTATAAAGGGCATATTTATTTGGATTAATATTATAACCAAGGTACTTAAAACCACCTTCCAATTCAAATGCAAATAACCTGAGAATTGCATTCATCTATGAGTATTCAACTCAATCTCTGGGAAATAAATAGTTGAATTTTCTAAATTAATTTAAATTCCAAACACTCCACAAAAATTTCAATAATAATCTTGTATCTCTCTCCCAACTCATTACACAAGTAGAACATGAGTACATCATCAACAGATAGCAAGTGTGTGAGATGAATGTTCCTTCTTATCAATATACCATGAAAAATATTTGATTGTCTAGCTTTGATAATAGCTCAATTAAGGCCCATAACAATGAGAATGAAAGATATGGAGACATAAGATAGCCTTGATGAAGGTCTATAGATGGATTGAAGAAATTTGAGCATACACCATTTATTGAAACATAGAATGAATGAAATTATACAACCCATAATCCAATTCACAATTGGTAAACTAAAACATATATCAAGGGGTAGAAGTATTAAGTAGTTCCATGAGACTCTATCATAGGCTTTGGATAGATTGAGTTTGAGTATTGCTATGGAGCTACCCATGATTTTTATTATGTGGATGTCTTATTGAGCCAATCCTATTGCTTTATGGATCAATAATCATTTTATAAAACCAAATTTATGATATGATGTCAGCCTTGAGAGTAAATGTTTTATTCTTATTGTAAATATGTTGGCAATACTTTTGTAAAAATTGTTGCAAAGGAAAATTGATACGAAATCACTAAAATCATTGGGATAGTCCACCTTCAGGATGAGAGTGATGAACGATGAACGTGAATTAAAACTATTGGGCATCCACCTCGAATATTGGACCTATTTAATTATTTTGAGTGACACTATCAAATAAATCAACAAAGAATTCCATAATTCAATCAACCAAACCCATGCTTTTATCCTTTTGAAAATAATGAATAATACCCAGTATTTCCTTCATCATCACAAGTTTTTATAGCTCCATGTTCTCCTCAACTGCAATAAGCCTTGGAACTATAGGTAATACTAAGAGCATATTATCAATATCCTCATCATCTATTGCCTTGAATAGTCTTCCAAAATGTTGTGTGCCCATCCTAGCCAAGTATTCGTACCTTTGACTTTAATCCCTAATTCATCATATAATTCCCATATCGTATTATGATTCTTGTGGTGGTTCAAAAAAAATTGAAATTATTTAGTGTTCTTATCCCCAACCTCTAGCCACAAGCCATGGTTTTTTAACCTCCACTCGTATTCTTGATCCAAAAGGAGTTTCACCCCTTGATGTTCCAACATTCATATGTGGTCCAATTGTTCTTAAGTAAAATTTTCCAAATCCTCACCCTCAAATTTCTCTACTAATTCCAACTTAATCTCATAAAGAATATGATTCCTCTACCTCCATTTTTCTGAAGCCTAAGTGGTGATTATTTCTTTGCTTGTTGTCTTTAGCCCTAAAGCAAATTGTGCACAAGAAGGGACCTCCAAGTTAGATTGATAAGAAGACTAATTTTATTTAACAAGGATACAAATATCCTCCTCTTCACTCCAATGTGAATTATACTTAAAAGGGGAACCCAAATTTTGATCCCAAATACCTGATTCCACCAAGATAGGAAAATTTTCCTAAATTTGAACATTCCCATTACAAGACTGACATTTATCAATATTTGAAATCAAATCCCAATGAGCTAGGAAGTGATCCAACCACTTTGCAACTGTATTATCCCTACTTTGATTATTAAACAAAATGGGGCCTATCACAATAGGTTCCAAATTGAAGCAACCCACTTTTTTGAATTGATTTGCAAAAAATTCAAACACTTTGTCCTCTTGGGCATGATTGCCATATATCTCCTCTTGATTGTTAGTGAGATTCAAATGACCACTAATAATGACGTTGTCCACTTGTAAAAAATTTACTGTACATAAATGTTCCAATAAGTTTTCCCTACCATCATAAATCCCATCTAAACTTAAGATGGAAAATTCCATATCCAACTCGAAGCTATGAAAAACATTTATTAGTCTCAATCATATTGCAAAATAATTTTCTAAGAAGAGAGAATGTTTATTTTTTTAAATCAAACCCCTTGAGGACTCAAAAGAGTATAAACCTGCAAAATCTCACCTTTTGCAACATTTTCTTAGATCACTAATTATGGAACCATGCAATCCCATAGTTTCTTGTAGGAGACATTCAGGGAAATTTGAGGTAAAAAATGGGTCTCAAAACAAAAAATTTACTAAAAAAATTAACTTTAAAAGAACTAATAAGGTTCAAGATGATGATGTTATCCTCGGGGAAGAAAATTTTGGAGGAAAAAGAAGAAAACTACTTATTTTATTACATTTCCATATTATCTCCTTGTAGGTTTACTTAATTTCAAGTGTAGACACCCATTGGATGTGGAATTTAATTCACATCCAACGAGTGCTCACTCTACATATTTCTGAGTAGTCCCACATCGAAAAAAAAAATGAAAATACATGAAAAATGTGTATGTAATACTCATAAATATGTAGAGTGGGTACTACTTGGATGTGAAATTTAATTCCACATCCAATGGGTATCTACACTTGACATTTGAGTAAACCTACAAGGAGATAAGCCGAAAATACAATAAAAAAGTAGTTTTCTTTCTTTTCTTTAAAAAATCATAACTCTTATTTTATTATTTTAACTATGATTTCTATTGTTTTATTATTTTCCTTAAGAGGTCCACTTTAGACATCAAAATTCCCTTAATGATATATCCAAGTGTTCTATATCCACCATCCACTTAAGGGAATTTGTTTTTACCCTCCTTCCTAGGCCACATACATTCAATGAGATAAGCTTCATAGAGGAGGTTTCTTAATGGTATTCCTGGCTTTAAGGACCCCAAAGAATGTTAGAAATCCACACACCTCAATTTTGTTCTATGATTTAACTAGAAAACATAAACACACTGAAAATTCATAACTTCAAATTTTTACACAATGGAATATACCTGCAATTATATCAATGATAGTACACAATATTTTATTACCAAAACTTGTTTCTTATCATTCCATCAGTAAGAAAACTCACATGGATCTCGTACTAGGGATAATGGCACTTTATATATGATCTGAATATATTAAGGGAACAAAATGATATGTAGATTTATAACCAAAACACAAATATATAGTGAAACTTGACTTCAATTAATAAATGGAAAAAGTTGAAACTGTATTCACATTGAATGAAAACAAACTAGCTTAGATGGCGGCAGCTTATCTTTGAGAAGAGATATGACGGATACCCTCCTTTGATGAACTTTGTTACAATGAGGCTTAGAGGGATTTTTAAAATAAATAAGTAATGATAGATTAATCATAAACATCCAAAAACATAACCCTAGGAGATGAAGTGTCAAAGGCCTTTTAGGCCTGATGGATTAAGTTGGAATGTCAACTTCTAGGAGTCGTAAATTTGGCATACAATATTTTCTTATAGCATGTCGGAAAGTCCTATCTGAGTAATACATTTTTTGATTAGTTATGGAGGTTATGAATGTCATTAACCAATTTCCAAAGAAAACATCGTTTAGGGCCTCAAAATGGCTTCAGAAGTTCAGGACCAAAAAACTTCCAAAACTAGAAAATTTGTGTTGTGAGTCAGTGGAATAGGTCAGTGGCCACTGATACCCACCTAGATTTTCCCGTCTTAGTTAAGAATCAATGGTCTCTATTAAATTTATTTCCTCCATGAGATGGGGAAACTTTTATGGAACTTGGTCACTGGTGGGCCACTTTCCTTGGTGCAAGAGATGACCTACTTTGACAACCTGATATAGCTGGATCTTTTGTTAGCGAGTGCTCATAGTCTATGTCTCCATGATATGATAAATTATGGGCTATTCAGTTTAATATTGTTTTATCTATATCAATGTCAACTTCTCTGCAATTTCCGATGTGTCCATTAATGGTGGAAAGTATGGTCGAAGGAAGTCACATTGAACACTGGGTAAAGACCAAGGAAGGAGGGGATGCCTAGCTCAAAATAATTGCTGCCCACAACATTGGTGATGGTGTAAGGTCCATAACACATTGGTTGAAACTTTTGATGGGCCCCGGCAAGGAGTTCTTTCTGCAAATGCAACCATGTCTTGTCTCCCACTTGAAACTTGTGTGGTATGGTGTTGATCATGGTGTTGTTTGTATTTAATATTGGGTTTTTGCAATATATCATGGACTTGTTGGGGGATATGTTGAATTTTTTAAATAAAATTGGTATATTTTTCAAATTCATATTGAACATGTGTAGATTTTTCTTGTGTAGTTGCAAGGGGTAGTATGACATCAAAGGGACCCGATGATTGAAATGTTAGGCCCACCTGAAAGGGGTTGTGGCTATTTGAGTTATGGAGAGATCTATTGTAGCTATGTTGAACATGGGGTAGTCTCTCATCCCATGTTCATGGATTCTTGGAGTTTTACATGCAAAAAATTTCCATGATCATCTTGTTGACGACCTATGTCTAACCATTAGTCTCAACGTGGAAGGAAGTTGATTTGGTGAACTTGGTGTCCAACAATGACTAGGGGCCCAATAAAAATGTGCTTAGGAACCTACTATATTGATTTGATATGATAGTATATAGGATCCCAAAATGTACCCACATGCATTTGAAGAAGAGCTTGTTAGTGGCTTCCATTGTGATACTCTTCACATAAGCAGCCAAAATGGCCATCTTAGAAAATCTATCCACAACCACAAACACAATCATTACCATGCTTGGTAGAAGCAAGGCTATACATGTAGTCCATAAAGATGGAATCCGAATTCTAGTTAGGAGTAGGAAGAGAGGTGTAAAAGTGTTTCTTCTTAATGGTTGGTTTGGAAATGGCGTAGGCAGTGCAAGACTTGATTGTAACAGACTTGGGATAAAAGTTCACATAATAAAAGTTAATAAAGGAAAAAAATAATACCACAGATAACGTAAACTTATTCCAAGCTGAATGTTAGGAAATATATCCGAGTGGGCATCACTTTATGTGTTTATGGCTAAGGGGAAATTGGCAAAGGCAATGGCTAAGGATTTGAAAAGGAAAAAAGTATTTTTGGCACATTTATTTATGAAAATAAAGGAAATTAGGAGAAAAGGAAGGTGAAAGGTCACAGGTTGCATGTGAGGAGGAAAATGAAGGAAAATAATAAAAAATTGAATAAATTAGAGGCCTCAATAATAAAAATACTTATGAGGATTAGTTGGTAACTTTTTGTTAGTTCAGTTTTAGAGCTCTCTCTCACACTCTTGGACAATTAAAATTCTTGGATCATTATAGAATTAGATCAAGGAAAGAAAAGGAAGGACAAGAAAAGGAAATGAAATCAAAGATCAAGCAAGGAAAGGTTGGAACAAGCAAGCTTCAACAGGAATACTTGTAGGTAACAGATTGCATGTATGCTTTCCTATTTTGTTTTGACATGCATGGTATTTACATGTTAGTATTTAGTTCTTTTGCTCTCGGTGGCATATTTTTGCCGAGTTTTGACAGTGGTTTTCATCCTTTCCTTTCCATTTTAGGATAGCCATGGTGTGATGGGATTTTTCTCAGTTTTAAGCTTTGGAATTTTCGGAAGGTTACAGAATCTGGGGTGGAGGTGGTATCAGGAAAATTCCCAAAGGCATAGGAATCCCTTGAATGATAATGGCGAGATACACAATAAAGTTTGAGGGTGGAGACAAGAAAATTCCTCAAGGATGGTGAAGGAATCCGGAGGCATTCCAAGATTGGTTTGGTTTTTGAGATCTCAGAGCCGGTTTAGGTGAGATCACGGTATGGTGAGGGTGGAGGTGGTTTAACCTTTGAAATCCCTTGGCTGTTTTGGATTGGTTTATCCCATGAAATCCCACATTCATGCTTCAAATATGGAATGGGGGTGACTGGCTGAAATAAAGATTTGGTTTAGCGATGTCTATGGTCGGGTGGTAAGTGGAAGTTCCATACCTGGTTGCCTCTTGCCTATGTTTAATGATAGCTAAGTTCTCTTGATATTGATTGGTAATTGTACTTGTTGTTATGTGGATTTAATGGTTGTTATCTTATGGTTGTTTATATCTTTATATGTTGGTTATAAGCATGGATATATGACTGGTTTTAGTCATGTATCTTTTCATGTGTTTACTTGTAACTGAAAGAATAATGGATGCAAGACCTAATTGATGTTAAGATAACTAATGGGAGAGGGTGGTGAACCTTCTTGTTAAGTATCATATGATTTTTAAATCCCTTATGCTCAAAATTGTGTTCATGAACTGTAGGTTTCCCATCCACTAAGTATTTGACAGAATGACAGTCTCAGTTGGGGATGGTCAAGTCTAGAGCTAGTTTCAGTTTTGGGTTTATAATCATTGTATTAATGTATTTTATAAGTTCTAAAAGTTATATGTATTTCTAAGCAGAGGCTTAGATCTAGCCCTGAAAAATAGCCTTAAATTTCACAATCGCTGGCACAAATCTGAGCAGAAAAGGCCGCAGTCACACTGATGAAGGCCTATGGGAGCGACTGGGGGTTTCCAGTTGCATGGAGGGCTTGGCAAGGGAGAAACTAGGGCTCTAGGTCAGGGAAAAGATAAATTGGCTCGGGGGATGGACACCTGGAGGGGTTGGGTTACTCCGGGAGGGTCCTGAGGAAACTAAGGGAAGTCAGTAAGGTCTATTTTGTCAACTCCATTTCCTTAAGGTCACCTAGGAGGTTGAGTCTTGTCATAAAAACCCCTCGTCTCATGTTTATCCCAGGTAAGCCGGTGAAAGTGGGTAGATGTGAGGGGACAGGTTGGTTACATGTGGTATCATAGCGGTTTCTTCTCTCTTCGATAAAAGTATGATGTTTTCAAGATCATGGTTGTAATGCATGGGGTCAAGGTATATCGTTGGTATGGTCATGCATGATTGTGTATATTGATATGTTGTTATATGGATATGTTTATGGTTATACATGTACATGTTAATGTGGACTGATCTTGTAGATGCAATAAGCCTCACCTGAATGTCAATGAGGTATGGATTTGATTTTGGTATCTATTTGGTTTATCTGACATGATATACTTGCAAGAAGAAGAGAATCAAGGATGATGAGAAAAATGGTATACTATAGTTCTTGTTACTCTCCCTACTATCAGTTGGGAAGTAAGGAGATGAAAATTCTCCTGGTGTAGTAGTGATCCAAGTGGATATAGGTGGCCACCCACCTATTACACCTAAACCTACAGTCATTTTCATCAGTTTCCTTGTTTATAGCAGCATTTGCTATTTTTAGCAGTTTTTTTGGGTCCTAAACTTCTAGAGCAGTTTTGAACCCCTAAACGACTTTTTTTTGAGGTCCGCACCAGTTTGATAGCCACAGGAAAAGGCTTGTGGTAAATCATGTAGTAATCAGAGAGATATTTAAGATGATATATCATATGTGCCAAACAAATATAATATGACCAAGTTACGACCTCGGGAAGTTGGCTGCCCAACTAACCCTAATGGGGCCCACAAACGCTTGGTGTTCCATCTCCCAGGGTTAGGGTTTTTGTTGTTTAGGGTTTTCCCATGTTTTTCAATAATAAAAAGGCCCTTGAGCTTCATTGTAACATTTATCAGAGGCATGTAGTTGCCACATCTCTTCTCAAAGATAAGCTACCATCGCTTGAGCTAATTTATTTCCATTATGTCTGTAAGCTTATGTAATATTCCCAAATGGGAAAAGAAGGAATAGAGTGCATAAAATTGGAAATATACAGAAATATAATAAATCAAAGCATGAGACAATAGTAGATCCATTCCATTATTAATATAACAACAAAATAGGTACAAGATCTTGAGGAAAAGATCACTCAAGTTGGGCAAACAAGCCTCCCATGAAAGCAAACATCTAGATATAAAATGTTGTTAATACATGAAATCCAGGAATGCAGAAAATTGCGCTGTCTAAGAGAGAATAGCAGCTGAAAGTTAAAAAAAAATATTTTTGCTGATATAATGCTCCAAAAATTCTAAGGCTAGAGATCCATGCTCCAAAACAAAATTCCAGGACAACCCAGAAAAGGTTTCCAGAAATACACACTATACAAAATATAACAGATTTGGCCCTAGGGCTGAATAATCTCTACAACTGAATCACTGATGGGAGATGGCTAATATAATATAAAATATGGTTGATCCTCCTCCAACGGATCTCCTAGATGAAGGGCTGATCCCCACATAGGAAACCCCAACAATCCAAATGGGGCAATAAACCCACTGTTGCAGCTGCTCTCCAAAATAACGCAGTCCTTGCAGGAAATTGCGTTGTAGCTGATGAATGCTACGTGGCATGGAGCCAAAATATGTAATGAATCTCTGATGACTACCTCACAAGCTCCCGTATGAAAGGATGACCCCTCCAATGGAAAACTAGCTCAAAAATTGGAGATCTCTCTCCTCCATTGCTACACCCCTGCAACACAACCCAACTCTAAATAGAACTGTGTTGTACATGAGACTGAAGCTTTGCCAAATGCTTGAATGTGGAAGTATAGTGAAAAATCCTCCAAGAGATTTTTAATGGAAGAGGTGGGATTCCCGATCAGGAACACCCTGTGCTAAACAACACATGCAACCTTAGCTAAATAGCTGAAGAAAGCTATATGTCTAAATAGACCATATATCAAAATATCAAATACATCAAGATGAATAATATGGCTACCATCCTCTTCCTTTTATAAGATATGAGCTTCCAAACCCTAAGCCCCATATATTAATGACACTACTTCGATGCAATGTGTCTGCATCTAAAACTGCATTGTCCCTCCATTAATGTCCACTCCTCCATGACAACGTTGTTGATTTGGCCAAAGTTAACATAGTCCACATGTTCTAGCCCCTGTTCACACCTTAGGGTGCTTTATTGAGTTGGAAAGATGATCCACTTTCACATGAGAAGTGGTTTTATTATTCATAAAGAAATTTATGGGTCTCCCTACCCACTTATTCACCTATCTAAGTGACAAAACAAAACTTTAATATTCCAATTAGTTGTAAGCTAATTTAGGAATATTACATCTTATTTTAATTATTTGATATTAATGAAATGAAGTTTTATTTCTGATTCATCTCTACATTTATGTTTATTTATGTAATTTGTTTTTTTCCTGCATAAGTCTGAATCAAGTAGATACATTGAGGAGCTTGAGGGCAGAGATCAAAAGTTATAAGGCAGATATTGAAAGGTTGGTTAAGGCTCAGAAAAGACTTACAAGGGCTTAGGAAAAGAAGATAGAGGTAAATGCAGCGATTCTTCAGAGCCCGTCAGAGTTGCAAAAACATAGAAGATGAGAATCAGTCAAGAGCAGGAGGAAAATACTAACGGAGCTTATGGTAGCAGGTCTTGGTCTGGATAGAGTTTGGTTAGAGGGGACACAATTAGAGGTGGCAAATCATTGGACACACCTTACAGGAGGACTGGTATGTATGGGCATCATTCTATTTTTTCTTCTAAGATACATCATCATAGTGGTCACTGTCATCATCATTATAAGAGGGGCGAGTGTTTTCCAGAGGAGTTCAAGAAAGTCAAGCCTCCTACATTCAATGGAGAGATGAAGAAGTCAGAAGATGTAGATGCATGGTTGCTTGGGATGAAGAAACTCTTTATATTGCATAGCTAACATTAGAGAACTTTTGAGGTCTAAAATGGGCCTCCTAAGAAAATTGTACAACCAAAATAAACTTTATAAGAACCAATGGGATTCAATATGATGATGCCAACCATTGGGGATGATTCACCACTTTTGGGGTAAAAAAGTAAAAAGATTAAAAAAATAATAAAATAATAAAACTATTTTTTCAACTTATCTCCCTAAAATTTTACTCAAATTTTGAGTGGGATTACTCATTGGATGCAAAATTTAATTCCTCATCCAAGGAGTACCCTTGTTTCACACTTTCGATGGACCCTTCTACATGAAAAATGAGAAATAAATGAAAAAACGTGATTACAATCAAGTTTTTCATGTATTTCTCATTTTTTGTGTAGAGGCTTCCATCGAAAGTATGCAACATGGGTATGCCTTGGATGAGGAATCAAATTCTAAATCCAATGAGTGTTCCCACTTGAAATTTGAGTAAAACCATAGGGAGATAAGTTAAAAATACGAGTTGAAAAAATAGTTTTTTCTTTTTTCCCTCTAAAATTTGATTATGTAATCTAATATTATTTTATTATTTCCACTATTATTTTGTAATTTCCTTAGGAGGCCCATTTTGGACCTCGAAATTCCCCTAATGACATAGAACATGAAAGCCAAGATATCCACTTTCAGTCTTAAAGGGAAAGCATATATCTAGTGGGAGGATGTGAAGAATGTGAAAGGTATTCGAGAGGATGACTTGACTTGGGATGAGTTTGAGAGGCTCTTCAAGAAGAATTACCCATCATATAGGAACTATGATGCCAGAGCTAAGGCATTTTATGAGCTTCATATGTGTTCCATGACAGATGATGAGTATACTAGTAGGTTCCTGGAGTTATTGAGATACGTGCCTTACCTAAAGGAGGAGAAGGCCAAGGTTCATAGGTTCATCAGTGGGATAACAGTAACATACAAAGACCGGATTGAGTTCGATGAGCGTAGATCACTAGAAGAATCCATTCAGAAGCTAGAGCATTGTTATGAGCAATCAAAGTGAAAATTTGAGCCTAAGCGTGGATTGAAAGAAAATGAGAAAGTTAAAGGAAGATAGCCACCAAAGCAAGGAAAACCTAAGGATGCACGTGAGAAATAAAATGTGGTTCCTTACAAGAATTTCAATACAATTGAGAAGGGACATGGATCGCAGCCTAGAGAGCAGCATACTAGAGGTGATGGTAGAGCACTGTTTCAGTGTTGGATATGTGGCAAAGATCATCACAAGAAGGATTTTCCATTATACTAGGGTGGTAGACCTTAGATCTATAGTGCTTAGGAGGCGGAAATAGTTGGGGATGTTGGTCATATCATTCCTCGGGTTTATGCAGTTTTGGATAACATGAAGGCGGATCGCTAGGAATTAATCATTGAGATGGATGGTAAGTTTTGTGACCAAGTTATTTGCATTTTTATTGATCCAAGATCTAATTATAGTTATGTTAATCCTGACCTTGTGGATAAGTGTGGCTTGAGAAAAGAAGCGAAAAATCTTGGTTCGTGCAGTTAGCTACAGGTACTGAGAAGATACTTCACCATTGGTAAGAGCTTGTGCATTTGAGTTAAATGGTATGCCTAAAACAACACATTTGAATGTGCCGCCATTGGGATCGTGTAACATGCTTTTGGGTATGTATTGGTTGTACCTTCACAAGACCAAAGTGGATTGTTATGACAAGGCCATTGAATGCCTAGATTATAATTGAGAAAATATAATTCTACAAGTAAATAAGAAGCCTACATCAGTGCGGATGGTCACTGCTATGCATGGTAAGCATAGTTGTAGAAAAGGTTGTGTGATGTTTGCAGTGCATATTTCCAGTGACAAGGGTAAGGATGTTGAGGATGCAGAAATGTTCCAGAGGTATCCTATATTGTAGAAATTTTAGGATGTGTTCCTAGTAAAGATTCCAGAGTTACCTCCTCACAGGGAAATGGAATTTTCTATTGAGTTGGTACCAAAGGTGTTACACCATTTTTTGGTCATCTAATCCATTGTTATTAGATGGACCCAAGTACACCAAGTAAGACCAATTTTACCCCAAGTAAAATCGCATTCACTATGAAAAATAACTTAGTAAACCACCTTTATTAAGTTGTTTATGGTCTAAACAGGAAACCCCATGGGGAAACATTAAATAAATCCATATTTGTTTGATTTTCCTCAAGGAATAATTAGTTAAACTATAGAAATTTGCTGAATAAATCACTTATTCAATGGAGATTAACCTGATCACACATCAATTTCGAATTGCATGCATAACACATAATCTCTTCTACAATTAATTGTCACATGCGGAAAGAATAGAAGCGATAGCACATCAAATCATCACACACATTAACACGGTATGTATGGGGAAAGCTTATAGCTGAAAACCCCCAGCTATAGTATAATATAAATGGAGAGAACATGCAGCAAATACATAGTACAAACTCCTCACAAGTACTCAGTACTATCTCCCAAAGCTACACAAAAACTAGCTTGGTTTTGAACAAGTCACAGGTTCAAAACACACCCACTAATTTCCCTGCCTCTATTGCGCAATCAAGGTTGGTCTAAATAGAGATCCAAGTTCGAATCTCACTGGCTCCAACTGCGCAATTTTCATTGGTAATTTCCTCCAAGTGTGGTGCAAATCTCATGCACAACTGATGTCGCAACTGATAGCTAACTCAACCCTTTCATCTACCTCTTTCACTTGTCGCCACTGAACTGTCCATGCACTGAGTTAAACTGAAGTGTTCTTTAGTTGAATAATGAGTTAATAATTAGTGAATTAATTAATAATTAATTCACACCACTCTCACTAGTTGATTAACTAGTTAAACTAATCTCAACTGATTCGACTGATTCAAGTGAACACAACTCCACCAAGCTGTCATCGACTCCTGGCTTACTTGGGTCTGGCCCAGAAGTCAACCATGCATTAGCTCAACAAACCCATAGGAAAAGCGTAAATCCTTCTGGAAGCTGCATGTCCCACCTCCAGGGGTCAAACTGAAGTGCTCCAAGAGAGTAAACTGAAGTTTAGAGTCCAAATATTATTAAAGAATAAAATCATGACTATTCTATTACAAGCCCGGCGGTCTAAAAATAGACTTAGACATAAATGCAAAAAGTAAGTGCATCTATTTTTTATAACTTATTGAATCCTCAGATACTTATCTGAAGCATACTGCAGCTCCGGTCCATGCTCCGTATGTCTAAAAATAGACATAGTCTAAAAATAGACTTTTTCGACAAAAATCACATGTGTGGTCCCCACCTAGTTTAGGTGATCACTTTCCAACTAGGATCAGGAAAGATGTTTCAGGAGGCCTCCTTCATTGTTTCTTGTTTCCATTTTCAACACTCCCTCTCAACAAGAAAGGACTGTCTTTGCATGCGACATGCAACTCCATGCATTCGCCCTGCAACCTTCACAAGCGCCATGCAACTCCATGCATATGCTCTGCAACTCCTCTGAAACTGAATAGGCTCCAAACAACTCAATCAGTCTTGATGCATCTAGCATCTATCATCAAAGTCTTCGACTTTTGCTTGGCCAACTGCACATGTCATCAGGAACCACTGCGCTGTTGAACTCTTGCACCCATGCACTCTTGCACTTGCTGTCAACTCTGATCCGCGCTCCAGTATCTGACATTGTCACTTTGATCTGCCTGCATCACTCCAACTGATCTTGCTACTGCTGCGCTGTGGGCACCTCGTAGCCAGGTTCAACTCATGAGATCCACACCATCTCATGAATCTGCCCAGAAATCTCCTCATGGGATTAATCATGCATGTCGCCCCACCTCACACCTGGTGGTATAGCTGCATGCACTCCCTCTGCCCGTCTGGCACAAAATTTCTCTGCATGAGTGGTCTCTACCACTCCATGATCCTCTTGTGGCTGCTCCACATCCCGAGGTTCACTATCGCCTTCATGCAAAACCCGCTCCCTCTCAAGCTTCAATTGCGTGTCTTTCTCGCCTGCATGCAACACTTGCTCCCTCTCAAGCTTCAGTTGCATGTCTTCCTTCCGCTTCCCAACAGTAGGAAGCTCCGTAGACATCCCATCTACTTCAAGTCTATAGAGATTCTTTGCCCGAATCCCAACCTTCTTGACTTGTCCCGTTGCCTTGTGCCGAAGGAAAAATTTTCCTTCTCTGAAGACAACTTCATACCCTTTATCCTCTAACATTGTGACTGAGATCAAATTCTTTGTTAGACCTGGTACATGCAATACATATTGTAAAAGAATGAGTTTACCTGACTCCCTCTGAAAGGTTATGGTACCAATGCCGGTCGCATTGTATCATCCACCGTCGCCCAACTCAACATGCATCTGGAGACCTTTCTCCACCAAGTCACTGAAAAGATTTGCATCTCTCGTCATGTGAAAGGAAGCGCCACTATCAATATACCACCCCGATCCCAATGCACTAGACAACATGCATGCGATCAATGAGAAGTCCAACTCAAATTGCGAGGCAAGAGCCTCACCAGCTGCAGCTCCAGCAGCCTGCTTGTTCTTCTTCTTCTTTGGGAAATTCGTGGCGTAATGTCCATGATCGTGACAGTGAAAACACTTCACTTTGGACATGTCACGCTCTTTACCATCCGCACTGGATTGAGAAGCCTTATCCTTGCCCTTCCCTTTCCTTTCTTTGGTAGCCAAAGCGCAGTCTTCTTCATCAGATACCTTTGATGAAGATCCGTCCCTGGTAGTCCTCCTGATCTCCTCTTGCATGAGATCCGACCACAGTCGCTCCCATCCCGGCAACTTCTCCCGACCATTGACACTATCCTGATAGGAATGCCAAGCCTTTGGAAGACCAAGGAGAGCCAGGTCCACCATGTCCTCATCTTCGACAGTCACCCCCACACTTCCCAGCTCATCTCTGCACTGAGTGAACTTCGTGAGGTATTTTGCGATGCTGTCGCCTTTCTCCATCTTGATGTTTCTTAGTCTATCCTTGAGCGCCAGCTTCCTTTGGTCACTCTTGCTTTGGTATAGATCCGTCAAAGCTTTCCACATCAAATATGGAGAAGCCTTTCCATGCAGGCTGGATACAATGTGATCCTTTACGCCCTCCAATAGGATCCTTCGACATTTTGCTTGTTTCTTTCGCCAGGCTTCCACAACAGCAGCATCATTAGAAGTAGGCTTTGGAATCTCTTTCTCCACGAATTCCAACAGCCCATTATCATCTAATACAGCCTCCATGTAGTCCTTCCATGCAACATAATTTGAACTTCCTTCCAAGGCATATTCGAGTCGCAAACCGTTGAAAGACATTTTCGCCGCGGCACCAAGAACACAAATCTGCAAATTCGAATTTCACCACCAGCTGATAACTCAATCGCTTCTGATCTACACTTGAGAACAAATTATTTCCAAATCAAAGATTGACTGCATGGGCTTTTACCAGACCTTTCACTTTCCAAAGAAAGATGAATCCGGAGGCTATCTGGCCCGTATGCAGGCTCTGTCCGAGGAAATACGTTTGCAATCACCGTAATAGATCTCGACAATTAATATCGCTCCGATACCATTTAGAAATTTGCTGAATAAATCACTTATTCAATGGAGATTAACCTGATCACACATCAATTTTGAATTGCATGCATAACACATAATCTCTTCTACAATTAATTGTCACATGCGGAAAGAATAGAAGCGATAGCACATCAAATCATCACACACATTAACATAGTATGTATGGGGAAAGCTTATAGCTGAAAACCCCTCAGCTATTCTGTATATTAGATGGAGAGAACATGCAGCAAATACATAGTACAAACTCCTCACAAGTACTCAGTACTATCTCCCAAAGCTACACAAAAACTAGCTTGGTTTTGAACAAGTCACAGGTTCAAAACACACCCACTAATTTCCCTGCCTCTATTGCGCAGTCAAGGCTGGTCTAAATAGAGATCCAAGTTCGAATCTCACTGGCTCCAACTGTGCAATTTTCATTGGTAATTTCCTCCAAGTGTGGTGCAAATCTCATGCACAACTAATGTCGCAACTGATAGCTAACTCAACCCTTTCATCTACCTCTTTCACTTGTCGCCACTGAACTATCCATGCACTGAGTTAAACTAATGTGTTCTTTAGTTGAATAATGAGTTAATAATTTGTGAATTAAATAATATTTAATTCACACAACTCATCTCTAGTGTATTAGCCAGTTAAACTAAATACAACTAGTTCAACTAGTTAACCAGAACACCATCTCCATTAACTGTCGCATCAACTCCACCGAACTCCGCCACTTGAGCTCTAACTAAAGTCAACCATGCATTAGCTCACTTAACCCATTGGAAAAGCGTAAATCCTTCTGGAAACTGCATGCCCCACATCCGGGGGTCAAACTGAAGTGCTCCAAGAAAGTAAACTGAAGTTTAGAGTCCAAATATTATTAAGGGTAAATAATATTTGACTGTTCTATTTTTAGCCCGGCAGTCTAAAAATAGACTTCGACCTAAATGCTAAAAATAGAGGTCCATCTATTTTTACCAACATGACCAATCCTCCAAGAATAGCATACTGCAGCTCCTGGTCCATGATCCATATGTCTAAAAATAGACTTTTCGACAAAAATCACATGTGTGGTCCCCACCTAGTTTAGGTGATCACTTTCCAACTAGGATCAGGAAAGATGTTTCAGGAGGCCTCCTTCACTGTTTCTTGTTGCCATTTTCAACATAAACAACAATTTAATTAATATTCCTAGTTATATTTAACCCAAAACAAGGAAATTAATCAGATAAATCATTATTTATCTTATTATTTTCTAAGAATAATTATTTAAACATTACTTAAATAATATTCTTTGTTAAATATGACTAAATATCCCTTAAATAATTAAATAAATCATTTATTTATTTATTATTTACAAATAAGGGGATTTGACTCAACTGAAATTCCTTTTCCCTCCAACAAATATAATAAAATATTCCATAAAAGTTGGATCTTGAGTTGGTAAATAATATTTTCATTATGCACCAATATCTAGACTAACTCAATATTTTGTTATAAATAGAAGGGTTTCCCCATTCATTTGTCACCTTTTGTTGCCTAAAGATCACTCTGGATCTCAACTCTTGGTCTGACTATTGATCCACCATCATAGCCATATTTTTCCATTTTTGTCTGGGTTTTCTACACCATCAAGAGAGAGGAATTCTAAATCTGAAGTGCTGAGGACTTACAAGAACCCATCCCATTGAGGAGAACAGGGAACACTCTCTTGTGTTTTCCTCCCTGGTGCCATTAATAAAAATTTCATTGGATATATTCTTGTCTTGTCTATTGGATCTATGGAGTAAATCTTATTTTTTCTACTGTTTAATGTCTTCTAATGCATAGATCTAGATTTTGCAGCAATTGTCTTGATCATCTAATTGCAGATCTAAAGATATTAGCAGTCATTTCTGCTGTTAGGGATGTTTGTTATGCGCAGCTAAAGTGGTATTTTTTCGTACACCTCGAATCAAGATTCATACTAACAACTAACGACTCCACATGGGTTTACAATTACGACCGCTGTCGTTTTTCTGATCCTTGCATATCCAGCTGCTTCAAACCATAGGATTTCTCTTCAGCCCCTTGTTTTTTCTTTTCTTGATGTTGTTTTTAACCTATAAAACCCTAAAACGATAAAAATTCTGACTTCTGTGTGTTTTCGGACCTATTATGCAGGTGATAGACATCAGCCGCAGCTGAGACGATAACTTTTTCTGAAATCTGCTGCTGAGAGTGCCGGAAGTGCAGGTCGCACTTTTCAGCCCAAAACCTGTGAACTGGACCTCCAGGCCACACTTTACTGCCCAAAAAGTGTGACCTCTGCTGAAAAAAGGTCTGAAACTGCGACTTGGACTTTTTGCAGATATTTTTCTAAAAGTTTACTGGATTTGTTTGAGCCTCTGTTCAGGGTTGTCTGACCTCTGTCTCCACCCATTTTAGACTAGTACTTGTTCTGTTTCGCTCAACTAAGTGGGAACCTAGCTCCCTAGGGCTTCAGTACCCTCCACTTTTTGTGGAAGAGTTTTTGCTGTTGAAGGTTGTCTGAAATTTCAGAGTCTTCAGCCATTTTTTCAAATCTGATACCTCACCTTCAGATCCGCTTCAGATCAGCTTGTTAACCATCCAAATCTTCTCATTTATCTTTTTTTGGGTTTTCCTTTAGGGTGCACTCCGCTTCCCTCCTGGAGATAGCCTTTCGCCACCTCTTTTTACAACAATTCTTCCTCTAATTTGTTGTTGTTTCTGCACCACTTTCCAGCAGATTTTGTCCTTTAGATCCCTGTCCCTTTTGACCTTAGCTCTATTGGCTGTTTTAGTGTGTTTTGATTAGTTTTTTCACTCATCTATAGACTAGTTCTTGAGGGACCCACCTTCTTGGGTTTATATTATTGCATTATTAGCTGTTTATTTTCTATTTTGCAGGCTTATATACTGCCATTTGCAGGTTATTTACAGCTATACAACACACTCTTTTCTTTTTCTCTACAAATGTTTGGGTTTAAAAATTAAAATTTACACACTTCACACACACACCCTAAGCGAAAAAGGGCTTGGTTAACACCGCCGATCAAAGACTCTAAAACATTGAAATCAATTGATCTTGCACCTCTCTGCCCTTGTTTCGACATTGTAATCAATTGATCCTGCACCTCCTTGCCCTTGTCAGACTCTTTTTCCTTTGTGCCATGTTTGTGTCGTCACCATTGCGCCACTAAGGCGTTCATCCCAGAGACTTCTTAGCGTTCATCCTCAGTTTCCGATAGGGAGACTTACTCCTCTGCATAGGATTCAAGTTAGTCCTCAATCGAGTCCGCACTCTGACTCTTCTTCTGGTCCTTTGGGTTCTCCTTCTCATTCTACCTTCGGTTCTCCCCCTGTCACCTTCACCATGTCTGGTGCAGGACCTAATACTGGTGGTAACCCAGGCCCTCCCACCGGGAATACCACTAGTGGGACCACAACGAACACTACCCCGACTGCACCCTTGCTCCCTTTCATGGCAAGCCTCAGCCTCCCCGACTTCGACCAGTTGATAAAAGACCCTATACACCATGACGCTAGTTGGCCCGCTATGTCAACAAAGATCCCTTCAGACATCCCAAAGTTTGAAGGTCTTGCTATACAAGATCCCTCAAATCATGTTAGATCTTTCCACATGTGGTGTTCATCTAATTCCATTACCGATGACTCTGTCCATCTTTAGTTGTTCCAATGAACGCTTACTGGTGAAGCTTCGAAGTGGTATGTTGATCAAGCCCCTTCCTCTCATACCACCTTTGCGACTCTTTCCTGGGCCTTTTTTTCTTATTTCCATCTTCCCCTTCATTACGACACTGGGGCTGAGCTCTTGAACTCCTTTCGTCAATCATCTGCGACTCGCCTATTCGACCATGTTTAGGAATGGCGGAGAAGAAGGAGCCTATGTCGAGCCCCTACCTTTGAATACCATGTCTATATGGACTGGTTCCTTAGGACTCTCTTGCCGCCTATCGGGAAAGATGTCACATCACACTTTCCTCAAAACGAAGAAGCCGCTCTCCAAATTGCGTTAAAATATGACCTGATCTATGCTCAGTTGGGTTATGTTTATACCGTTCTACCTGATCTTCCTAGACCCAGTGGTGCCAACACACCGGGGGCATCTCACGCTGCCGATGGTATCGTTGGAGCTCTCTTTAATCCGTATGATCAACCTTCCATGGGCTATGGTTTTCCTTAGGGAGGGGCCAACACCTCCTATAATTTTCCCCCTCCCAGTAGCACGTATCCAGGATACGGCATGCCTCCTCCTTTTTCCAAACCTTCTGTTTACCAAACTACTACCCAACCTCCTTTTTATCCATATCCACAGCTTGGTGCTCCAGCTCCTCCAGCATTAGCACCTCCTACTCTCTTGCCTTCTCAACCTCCGCAACAACAAATACCACCCCCTCAGGGACAAGTGTATGCACAACAGGGCGTGACTAATCCTCCTCCCTCAAAAAGGAAGAGGAAAGGCACTCAAAATCAAGCTTCCCCTAGTAATCTTGGACCTAATCAAGGTAATCCTCCTAACACTACTCAACCCAATTAGGATAGGCCTCTTCGTACGAACAAGCCCTATTCTTGTTGTCGTGTTTATGGTCATTATACGCATGATTGTCCTCTTCTACCAGAGATGCGACAATTATGGGAGTCTCAAGCAACTTTGAGAGGACAACAAGCCATTCCTTCAGTTCCTCCCAACCTTGCACCTAGTCAACCGACTGTGCTTACTGATCCTTTCCCTCAGCAAGGATTTATGGCTACCCAACCACCTGAAGGTCAGGTGGCCACTCAACGTCTCCCATTTGGTTCCCCCGATTACCAGATTTTCATGATGTCCTCTGATTAGCCTCCTGAACCTCCTTTTCCTGGCCCTTTACCTTCAGATGGTACTCATGACCTCCTTGATCCTCCAGCCGCTACCCCCAAAAATTATCTTGCTTTGACCCAGGTTCAACCGGTCTCTCTGATTCCCCCCGCTGCAACAGTGCCTCAGTCACCTCAACCGGAACATTTTTCCGTTGCGGCCATTTTGGGTAAGAAGGGAAAAGCTCGCAAGGGGGCACCAAAGGACAAGTACCCCCTTTCCTTGTTCGCGCATTCTGCTTCAGATCTTCCTACTCCCATTGGCACCCCTCCTCCCGATGCCAACATGATGGAGCCTTCGGCCACCTTTTTCTACCTATCATCATCCATAAGACCCCCGGTGGAAGCCCCCATGGAGAATTCCCCTGATGATCCACTTAGCCTCCCCCCAACAATCACCACGGGCTTAGCATCGGTAGATCCTCTATCTACTTATTATTCAGTCATTCCCCATGATGTTGCGGATGTGCACCTTTCTTCACATGATGATGAGTCAGGTAGCTCTACCACGGCAAGTGGCCTCCCTTCCTCTAGTCAACCCATCTTTCACTTCGATGAAGACATTATGGAAGCACTGACCGATCGCGACTTTCCATGGAATGATATGCACCACCGTGCGTACTTCCTCCCGCAGCAGTCCCATGACCAATATGCTATGGAAACTAAAGACTTCCTTCCTAATGAATTCGATTGATTTCAAAATCCCATCCCTACACTCGATGCTTTCAAAGAAGGAAATATGGCTAATATCTCTTCAACCATTAAAATTGACATTTATGACAAACCAGCGGTTGAAGAAAATATCACTTTAGGTGCCCATTGCACCATGGAAGAGGTTGAAGCTTACACCAAGCTATTCAAAGAGTTTCGTGATATTTTCGCCTGGTCCTATTTAGAAATACCTCGACTTGATCCTGCCATTTTCGAACACCATATCGACACATGGCCTGATGACAATCCTGTCCATCAAAATATGAGACCCATTAATCCTTCCAGACGAGAAGCTGTCAAATCCGAAATCGATAAGCTCAAGCAGGCTGGTTTTATCTATCCCATTGAATACACCACTTAGGTGTCCAATCCGGTTCCCGTTCTCAAGAAACGAGGCACCATTCATGTCTGCATTGAATTTCGCGATCTGAACAAAGGTTGTCCCAAAGACAACTTCCCCACACCATTCATTGACCAAATCATCGATGAGTGTGCGGGGCATGAGGTTCTATCTTTTATGGATGGTTTCTCTGGATACAACCAAATTTTTATCCGTCGTAAGGATCAACTCTCTTGTGTTTTCCTCCCAGGTGCCATTAATAAAAAATTCATTGGATATATTCTTGTCTTGTCTATTGGATCTATGGAGTAAATCTTATTTTTTCTACTGTTTAATGTCTTCTAATTCATAGATCTAGATTTTTGCAGCATTTGTCTTGATCATCTAACTGCAAATCTGAAGATATTAGCAGTCATTTCTGCTGTTAGGGTTGTTTGTTATGCGCAGCTAAAGTGGTCTTTTTTTGTACACCTCGAATCAAGATTCATACTAACAAAAGGGAGCACCAACATCAAAGGCACCTTATAGGATGAGCACACCAAAGTTGGTAGAGTTGAAGGAAATGCTTGATAAGGGATACATTAGGCCAATTGTTTTGCCTTGGGGTGCACTGTTGTGTAACCAGCTCCAAAAAGAGAAGAAAAGAGATATAAACGCCTTAGAAATGAGCCACTTCGAGGGGGCAACCTCCAATAAATTACATAAATGAACAATTCTTGGATGATACAATTTACAAAACCTCCTTTCTATATATAGGAGTCCATGGGGCCATAATGTAATCCTAGTAGGCCACAATGTAATCCTAGCCGACCTAACAATAATAATTTAAGGGCACAATAATAACAAAATGGGGGTTACAAGGGTACAATAATAATAATAAGGGGTTTACACTAACAATAATAAGGGGCTATACTAGTGATATAGGGACCTAACATGCCCCTCTCCTTCAAAAAAGTGTTGTCCTCAACACTTGAGTAGCTCCGGGTGCTTCTGTATAAAATTCTCATCCTCCCATGTAGAATCTTCGGTGGGTAAGTTCTTCCACTTGATGAGATACTCTGAAATTGATCGATTCCGTAGTTGTCGAGTTCTTGTTTCCGTGACCGCTTCCGGTTCCAATATGATTTTTCCTTCCTCATCAAGTTCTGGCAATATTGTTTGAACTGGAATATTTTCACCTATAACCTTCTTTAAGCACGAAACATGGAAAATGGATGTACTCGCGAAGAAGCAGGAAGCTCCAATTTGTATGCCATAGTACCAATCTTTTGCAACACCATGTAAGGACCATAGTACTTTGGCGATAATTTATTATCCTTCTTAGCTTGCTTGAGGGACATTTGTTTATATGGTTGTAGCCGTAAAAATACCCAATCTCCTACATCAAAACTTCTCTTGCTACGATGTTGATCTGCCTGTTGTTTCATTCGATTTTGTGCCAAATTCAGGTTATCCTTTAAGAGTTGGAGAACTTCTTGCTGATGCTCGATGTGATCTTCCATTGCTTGAACCTTTGAATTTTCCCTTAAAGATGATGTGATGGATGGTGGATGATATCCATAAAGTTCCATAAATGGGGTCATTTTTGCTGCAGTATGGAAGGAAGTGTTATACCACCATTCGGCAAGAGGTAACCACTTGACCCATTGTGTTTGTTTATCAGATACAAAACAACGAAGATATCCTTCCAAACATTTATTTACTATCTCGGTTTGACCATCAGATTGAGGATGATAAGATGAGCTATGAGCTAATTGAGTACCCAAACAAGAAAATAACTCCGTCCAAAAATTTCCGGTAAAAATGGGATCTCTGTCGCTCACAATAACCCTTGGGCTTCCATGTAGCTTTTGAATTCTGTCCATAAATGTAGTAGCAACTGTACTTGCTTTAAATGGATGAGATAATGCACAAAAGTGTGCATGCTTGGTAAGTCTATCAACTACCACCATGATGACACTCTTTCCTTTGGACTTAGGTAAACCTGTGATAAAATCCATTGAAATCTCCTCCCAACGTTGACTTGGAATGGATAAAGCTTGTAGAAGTCCTGGGGTCTTAATTGTTTCCACTTTATTCTACTGGCAAACCAAACATTCTGTCACAAACTTTCGAATATCATATTTAAGGCCATCCCAAAAAAATTCTTTCTTCACCCTGTGGTAAGTTTTTAAAAATCCTGAGTGTCCTCCTAAAGGAGAAGTGTGCAATTCCAGAAGAATCTTTTGTTTTAGTTGGGAATTCTTACAAAGATATAAGCGATCTTTGTACCATAAGGAATCATTTTTCCAACTAAATGTATCGGATGTACTAGGATCTTGCTGCAACTTTTGAATGAGTGTCCATACATCTTTGTCCTTCTTCCATTCATCTCTTGCTTCGGTTATCCAATCTGGTTGGATAATAGAAATGGCACAAAGTAATGCTTCCACCTCTTCATTCTTTCTTGAGAGTGCATCGGCAACAACATTAAGCTTTCCTTTTTTGTAGATTATTTCAAAGTCATAACCCAACATCTTTGTGACCCATTTTTGCTGCTCTTCTGAAGATAGTCTTTGTTCCAAAAGTGTTTAAGACTATCATGATCAGTTTTTACCTTGAAGTTTCTTCCCATTAGGTAAGTTCGCCATTTCTTTAGTGCATGCAGTATTGCTAACATTTCCTTCTCATAAATAGGTTTCTGTAAATACTTTCCTTTGATTGGACGACTTTCAAAAGAAATGGGTCTTCCTTCCTGCATTAAAACCGCACCAATTCCATTTCTTGAGGCATCACATTCCACAATAAAGGTTTTTGTGAAGTCTGGTGTAGCTAAGACCGGTGCTAGGCACATTGCCTCTTTAAGACGTTCAAAGGCCTTAGTTGCTTCAGGAGTCCATGAAAATGCATCGTTCTTCAATAATGTTGTTAGAGGTGCTGCTATTCTCCCATAATTCTTAACAAACTTGCGATAATACCCTGTTAACCCGATAAATCCTCGCAACTTCTTTATGGTTGTGGGAACTTTCCATTCCTTAATGGCTTTAATTTTGTTAGGGTCTACTTTAACACCCTCGTGAGATACAATGTGACCCAGATATTCCACCTCTTGTACTCCAAAGAAACATTTGGATTTTTTTGCATATAATTGTTTCTCCTGCAATAGTTTGAGCACCCTGTCAACATGTTCAACATGATCCTTCCAAGACCTGCTATAGATTAGTATATCATCAAAAAATACTAGCACAAATTTTCTAGGGAAGGGTTTGAAAATGGAATTCATCAACCCTTGAAATGTAGAAGGTACATTGGTAAGGCCAAAAGGCATGAACAAAAATTCATAATGACCCTCATGAGTTCGAAATGCTGTTTTTGGAATATCTTCAGTCTTCATTCTAATTTGATGATATCCTTAACGAAGATCCAACTTGGTAAAATAAATTGCTCCATGTAAGTCATCCAATAATTCATCAATCACAGGAA
Organism: Pinus albicaulis; assembly: GCA_034641835.2. Classification (NCBI taxonomy): domain Eukaryota; kingdom Viridiplantae; phylum Streptophyta; class Pinopsida; order Pinales; family Pinaceae; genus Pinus; species Pinus albicaulis. The sequence goes on along the minus strand of CM076583.1, from coordinate 61,436,831 downwards.
TGGGAAATTTGTCTTTAATGGTGAGCTTATTGAGCTCCCTATAATCCGGACACATTCGCCATGATCCATCCTTCTTGTGTACCAATAATACAAGAGCAGAGAAAGAACTTTGACTGGGTTGAATTATACCCGCCTCTAACATTTCTGCAATCATAAGTTCAATTTCGCTCTTTTGGAAGTAAGGATATCTATAAGGCCTGATGTTTGGAGGAACACTTCCTGGAATCAAATGAATAGCATGATCATGATCACGAATAGGTGGGAGTCCTTTGGGAGTTTCAAACACCTTGGAATGATTGTCCAAGACTTGTTGCAGATCTGCAGAAATAGATGATTTTGATGTTGGAACTTCTAGTGAGCATAATTGTGCAATTACGCCTCGCTGTTCTTTCTTTAGAAGCTTTGTCATGACATTAGAGCTTATTATCCTTCCTGGCTTCCCCACAATACCCCTTAATTCAACTTCCTTTCCTTCTGAAAAAAATTTCAAGAAAATTTCTTGAAAATTAAAAGCTACCGTCCCCAAAGATTGTAACCATTGTACTCCTAGTACAACATCAGCACCTCCCATAGGAATGGAAAGCATTGGACTGGTCAACACATATTCCCCCATGGTTAGCTTGATATTATGGCATTTTCCAGAGCAATTTATAGTTCCTCCATTTGCAACCATCACTTGACATTCTGGTCCTGGGTATAGGAAACAATTTAATTCCTTGGCTACCTTATAATGAATAAAATTATGGGTGCTACCTGAATCAATCAACACTATTACCCTTTTCTTCTTTTTATGTCCTTCTATCTTGAGAGTTTGAGGAGTGGTAATTCCTGCCAGTGCATTACACGATATGGTCGGATTCATTTCTTCCTCTTCTAGGTCTGGTTCCTGGTGTATATCCTCTTCTTGTTCATTTTCTTCTTCCTCTTCACAATCTATGTAAAATAATTTCTTCTCAGCACACTTATGACCTTTAGTGTATTTGCTATCACAACTGTAGCAAAGCCCTTTTGCTCTTTTTTCTTCCAATTGTTGTGGTGTCAGCCTTGTAGGTTGTGGAAATCTAGGCGTAGCAACACTTCCTTCTTTATAGAATTGAGTGGTAGGCTTCCTTGTCGCCATAATTTTACATTCAAATTTTCTTGCCAACCTAAATGCCTTCTCCAATGAATCAGGTTCCAAAACGTGAACTTCATGTTGGATGTTATCTTTTAAAGTGCCTATGAAGAGATCAATCCTGTGTTCCTCTGGAATATCAGTTACCCTTATATTCAATTTTTGGAAGTCCTCAATGTGCTCCCCCACTAAACCCTTTTGTTTGAGATTTATCAGTTGGCTAAAGAAGGTGTTGCTCTTTGTATCCTCATAATGTGCTATCATTTCCTCCGTAAAAATTGACCAAGTGACAATTTTTTTACGGAAGCAAAGCCATCGATACCATACAAATGTATTTTGTTCTAAATGTAAAGTTGCAATGCGTACCTTTTGTGTGTTTTGCACGTTATGGAGATCAAAATATTGCTCCATCTGTATTATCCATGTTACAGGATCCTTTCCATCAAACTTCCTCATATCCATTTTTGGAATATGGTGGTTCTTCCCACCAACATTCGAGTTTATGAAATCACGATTAACATTTATTTTGTTCTCATCATGAGGTTATTCTCCTATATTTCCGCCATTAGGAATCATTTATGGTTTTAAGCTTGTCATCAAGCCTTCCATGTATGCTTTTAGATCACTCTTCATGTTTTCCATGTTGTCTTTCATGTCATCCATCTTAGCTTCCACGCCATCCATCTTAGCTTCCACGCCATCCATTTTAGCTTCCATGCCTTTCTTCAAACCGTCCATATTCACTTCCATGCTTTTCTTCAAACCGTCCATCTTCACTTCCATGCATTTCTTCAAAACTTCCATTTAATTTTTTGTTGCTCTTTGCGAGAGTGAAAACTGTTGCATTTGCTCTTGTAATTTTGATAGATCATGTTGCAATTCTTCATCTTCATGAGTCATAGTAGAGCCTTCTGAAGGCTTAATGGGTGTTGAATTTTTTTTAGGGGCCATTTTAGAATCCAATATTGATATCTATTCTACAAGATGCCCTTGGAATCAATTCAACTTGATTCTTCAAACAAGACTTATGCAATTCAGAAAACAAATACACACCTTTTACTAGCTTTGAGGAGCTCGATATTGAAATTGAATTATCTCTGTAATTGAAAATCTTTTATATCTAAAATTCAGCCCTGTAGTAGCCCTCTGAAGCTTCTTTCAAATGCCACAGGTCGGACCTGATTTGGATTCTCCAAGACAAATTTGTGTCCAATCTCCCACAATGACCTAATTCTGGACTGGTTCAGTAGAGCGAACTTGTACGACTTGCCACGTGCCACTGTTTTGTCCTTTGTCTCTGAAATTGATAGCCAAGAAACTACAGGCCGTGTACGTGTGACCGCTTTTGATGGCACTCCAATCCAATCTCCAGAGCGAGAGTTATTGAAATTTTCCCACGATCACCTCTTTGAGATGAAATTCAGGAGCCTGAAAAAGAACTACCTTCCACAGATCATATCTCCAAAAATATTGCGAACCAAGCTCTGAAATATTTTTATGAATTTCCTCAGGATTTCCGCTTCGCACCATATGAATTTCAGATTCTGAACCTTCGTAGAAAAATTTTTATAGCACAAATGCCACGATGACCTATTTAGGAGCCTGAAACAATACCTGACTTCCACAGATCATATCTCCGAAATTATTGCGAACAAAAATCTAAAATTTTTATACAAGCTTCCTCAAGATTTTGGCTTCGCACCCTAAAAATTTCAGCTTCTGAAACTTCGTAGAAAAAAAGTTATAGCAAAAATGCCACGATGACCTGTTTGGAGCAGCGAAACCCTAGAATCCAAAGCTCTGATACCAAATGTTGTGTAACCAGCTCCAAAAATAGAAGAAAAAAGATATCAACGCCTTAGAAATAAGCCACTTCGAGGGGGAAACCTCCAATACATTACATAAATGAACAATTCTTGGATGATACAATTTACAAAACCTCCTTTCTATATATAGGAGTCCATGGGGCCATAATGTAATCCTAGTGGCCACAATGTAATCCTAGCCGACCTAACAATAATAATTTAAGGGCACAATAATAACAAAATGGGGGTTACAAGGGTACAATAATAACAATAAGGGGTTTACACTAACAATAATAAGGGACTATGCTAGTGATATAGGGACCTAACATGCACTAGTGTTGTTCGTGAAGAATAAGGGTGGTACTCTCAATTTGTGCATTGATTACAAGCAATTAAACAAGGTGATGATCAAGAACAGGTACCCATTGTATAGGATTGATTATTTGTTTGATTAGTTGAAGGGAGCAAAAATGTTCTCAAAGATAGATTTGAGATCGAGATACCATCAGATACTCATCAAAGAAGAGGACATCTACAAGACCGACTTTAGGACCAAGTATGGGAATTATGAGTTTGTTGTAGTTCCATTCAGTTTAACTAATTCCCCAACTACGTTTATGTGTTTGATGAATAGTGTGTTGCATAATTATCTGGACAAGTTTTTATTATATTTATTGATGACATCTTGTTATATTCTAAGAATGAGGAAGAGCATGTCGAGCATTTAGCAACAATATTGAGATTGGTAAGAGAGTGTCAGTTATATGTTAAGCTTAGCAAGTGCAGTTTATTTCAGACATAGGTACCCTACTTGGGACGTTATTTCCAAGGAAGGTATAGCAGTAGATCCAGAAAAGATAAAGGCCATCATGGAGTGGGTAGCTCCTAAGAAGGTGGAGGAAGTCAAATAATTTATGGGATTAGCAGGTTATTACACGAGGTTCATCAGGAACTTCTCACGCATTACATATCATATTACATATTTACATAGAAAAGGAAAAAAAATTGAGTGGACAGAAGAATGTGCTGCTAGATTTGAGCAGCTGAAGCAGTTGTTGTCAAATGCTCCATTTCTTAAGATATTTGATCCAGATAAAGGTTCGTAGTGTGTACATATTCTTGTAAAAGAGGACTTGGTGGATCCCTTATGCAGGAGGGAAAGGTGGTATGCTATGAGTCCAGGAAATTAAATGAGCACGAGTAGAACTACATGACTCATAGTCTTGATTTGGCAACTATTATTCATGCTTTGAAGAAGTGGAGGCATTATCTTGTTGGCAGGATATTTGTACTGTTTAGTCATCACAGTGGTTTTAGGTATCTATTTGACCAACTGAATCTGAATACTAGGCAAGCTAGATGGTTTTCCACCCTTAGTAAGTTTAAATTTGAGATCATATACATTAAGGGAAAGGAGAACAAGGTTGTATATGCTCTCAGCAGGAAATCACACGAGAATCATATAGCAACTATGAGTTCCTATGGGATAGACTTACATGATCAGATCTTATAGGCATAATAACATGATGATAGGTATATGGAGCTCAGAACATGTTACAACAGAGTACAAGTATAGGTATAGGTAGAGGTACATGTATACGTGCGGGTGTAGGTACAGGTGATCAACATGCAGATTATCGTCTCATGAAAAATGGTTTGGTAAGATTCATGGATAGGATCTATGTCCCAAATGAAATTGAGCTCAAGAAGCTTATCTTAAGGGAGTTTCATTTCAAGCCATACTCGGGTCACCCAGGATATCTAAAGACATTGATGGCGGTGAAGAAGTTCTACTATTGGATGAATCTATGGAATGAAGTGGTAGAGTTTGTGGCTAGATGTTTGGATTTTCAACATGTGAAGGTGGAATGTAATGTGGTCTACTACAACCTATTCCAATTCCAAAATGGAAATGGGAGGTCATTTCCATGGATTTTATTATAGGACTTCTGAGGATAGTGAGGCAACATGATTCTATCATGGTTGTGATCGACAGGTTGAGAAAGGTGGCTCACTTCATTCCAACGAAGACTGCATATTCATCTAGTGAGGTGGCACATGTCTTCATTAGGGATATTGTGAGATTACATGGTGTTTCGAAGAAGATTGCGTCAGACAAGGATTCCAAGTTCACTTCCAAGTTTTGGAGGGATTTGTTTGTAGGTTTGGGGTCGTAGTTGGCCTTCAGTACAATCTATCATCAACAAATAGATGGAGAGACAAAGAGTGTCAACAGGATCCTGGAGGACATGATGAGGATGTATATGATGCACCAACATAGGATATTGGAGGATTACCTTCCATTGGTTAAGTTTTCATACAACAAAGGTTATCAAGAGTCATCGACGATGAGTCCTTTTGAGGCATTTTATGGGCAGATTTGTAATACTCCCATCAGTTGGAGTGATCTAGTGAATATGGTACTTATTGGACCGGACATGTTGGCAGACATGGAACAAGAAATGCAGTTTATAAGGAAGAATCTAAAGGTATAATAGAACATGCATAAGAGTTATGCAGATTAGCACATGACATTTAAGGAGTTTCAGGTTGGGGAGCGTGTGCATTTGCGCATAAATCACAAGAAGAGATCCTTAAGGATTGGGTCATTTGACAACTTAGCACCATAGTATTGCAGGCCTTTTGAGATCCTCGAGAGAGATGTTTTTTTATCTCTAATAAGATTTGTGGAGACTGTGGCACTTAAATGATGTTTACTGAATATTACTACAAAAATTTGAAACTAAAATATGTTTCAAACCGTCATGGGGCCGTAACCTGAATCTGGATTTATGCAGGAACAAAATAAAATACAGAAATAAACATAAACACCAAGATGTAGCAGCAATAAAACTTCATTTCATTAATATCAAATGACTGAAATATGCTTATAGACAGAATGGATATAAACTAGTTAGGGCGATGGTAGCTTATCTCTGAGAAGAGATGTGGCGGCTACATGCCTATGAATTGTGTTACAATGAGGCTCAAGGGCCTTTTTATTATTGAACAATAAGAGAAAACTCTAAACAACCAAAACCCTAACCCGAGGAGATGTAACATCAAGATTTTATGGGCCCCGTTGGGGTTAGCTGGGCATCCAACTTCCTGGGGTCGTAACTTGGTCATAGTATCTATGTTTGGCGTTTATGATACCTCGTTGGAAATATCTCTCCAAGGACTACATCGTTTAGGGCCTTAAAAAGGCTCTGGAAGTTCAGGACCCATAAAATGATAAAAATAATAAATAATAAAACTAATGAAACTGATTAGGTGGAATAGGTGGGTGGCCATCAATATCCACTTGGATCATTCCTCCCTGCTTAGAAAGAAATGGTCCCCATTGCATGCAGAGCCTCCATGAGGTAGGAATTCTTTTTTGAACCTGGTCCTTGGTGAACGACTTTCCCTAGTGAGGAGTTTGCTTGCTTTGAAGTGGGTGTAGCTTGCGGTGGGGTCCAGAGAGGCTCTCCTTTTGCAAATGTAACCAAAATGTGTCACCCACCTAGATCTTGTGTGGCACTTGATGTTGATCCTGGTGCTGCTTGTAGTACTTTGCATTGGATTTCTCCAAGATGTCGTAGACCTGTTGGCAGACAACAGACAATACATGTGTGGATTTTGTCTGTGTGATCGTATGATGTATGGAAACATCAAGAAACAACGTACTTGGGGTCAGATCAAAGGAGTGCTTGACCTAACAGTGTAGAGGAACCTCTGTGAGTGAGAAGAAAATGTCCTTGTATTCCTCCATAACTTTGTCCATTTGTTGTTTATGTGCAGGGGAGCCTCGTTTGGAGGTTGTGGCCATAACATTCTTCTTTCCCTGTGGGCGAATTTTAATGAAAACACATTTCCTAGTTTGGGAAATAATCTTACTGCATTGCTTTGCAGTAATCAAAGAGATGGCGGGAGGTGATACTACCTATTGTATCCTGTACAACTTATTTCCCAAAGTAATAATAACAGAGCGAGGTTTAGACTCATACACAGCATGTCGCTTCCACAAGTATGGTTGGCCCAATAATACATCAGACACATCAAGTGGAGTAACATCACACATTACCTCATCCATGAAAGGCTTGATGCTGTACAGAAGGAAACACTACTAGCTGACGTGGATATCTCTTCCTTGGTGAATCCACCCAATGGTATACGGCTACAGGTGTGTCGTGGTTGGTAGGTCGAGCCACTTCACGACCTCTACTAAAATGAGGTTCTTTTGGCTTCTGTTATCGACAAGGAATTGAAGTGGACAACCCTTCACCCACATCTATGAATGGAAGAGGCGCTCCCCCTCCTCTCGATCCTCCTGATCCTCCTTCTGGAGCTTGGTGGTGGAAACAGTGGCACTAGGATCCGCATCAATGATATGCTTCCCTTTTTCATTCCCCTTGTCCAGTTCTGACTCAGAATTAGAGCATGCATATGATTCAGATGCCTTCAGCTCAGCCACCAACGACTGTTTGGTCTGACACTTATTTGTGTTGTGAGTGGAGCTATTATGAAATTCACACTTCCCCATGTCCTTCTTTAGATTTGTGGTGTTGTTCTGAGTCGCCCTGCTTTGGCTCTTCCCCTTGTTCTATGGTTCGAGGGCGCATTTTTCTGGGTTCGGATTCGCAGATCCAAGGTCTCGCTTCTTCTGCTTAAATTTTTGCTCGATATTGGAGGCATATCGATATGTTGCGTCAATCAAGGTAATGTCGAGGAACTCCATTTCCTCCTGAATGCATCTATGCAAACAACTATGGTACTTGAGCACCAAATGTCTCACTGAATCTTTAATATCCAACTTTGTGCGCAATGTATGGAAAACATTCGCCAACTCGTACACATCTTGATCCCTCTATTGCCACAACATGGTCCATTGGATGTACTTGTCCTCATAGCTCCCCACAGGGTAATATTGTTCCTTGATGTCGTCTCGAAACAAATTCCAAGTGGGTGCGTCCAAGAACAGAGAGGTTTCCCTCTCGTCCTTTTGCTCACATTAGGTTTCCCACCAGTATTTGACGTGGGGGCGGCTTTGAGGAGTGAAAAAGTAATCATTTCTTGGTCAGAGAAATCATGGATCAAAAAATACCCTTCCAGCAAATTCAACCATCTATCTATGACATCTACATCTATTTGGCATTCAAATACAAGAATGTTGAAGTTGAATTGTACCTTGAAAGGAGTGGCGCTTCCAGAGTGGCTGTTAGATGCAGATGCACTTCCAGTGGGCAGTTGTTGAAGGATTTGGGAAAATTTATCTATCATCTCATTCCTTTGTTTCTCGAGGGCATCCTCAAGCAATATTTTGACAGGATCTCCTGCTCTCTCGTCTTATTTTTTTTGGTTCCGCCATAGGAGGTCGTCGGGGTTTGCGAGGCTAATATTGCAAAGGTTCAACCAGATCGAGCCCTAAATCCTTATACCCCAACCTCATTGGGGACATACAAACAAATATTGAGAAAGAACAAACTGCTCTGATACCACTGATCCAGATCTTGGTTGAAATGAACCTCTTGCTGCAACTTTGCTGATAACTTCTGCTATAGGTAATGAAATCAAATTTTGTTAAAGATCCATTTGATGTTTTGAATATTTTTTTCTAGTGATATAATACACTTGAAATTACATGACCTGTGGTGTGAGAAAATTATTCCACAAACTCATAGGATGTGTGGCAACGCAGTGTTCCAGACAAGTGTAACTTCAATTGTTGATATCTCTCAAACCGGGAAACAAAACCAAATTCTATAAAAAAAACGTTTGAGATAATAAAAAATACTTTCAAATGAGATATTTTGCACTCTCTAATATGATCTATGGAGACTGTGGCACTTCTATTAATTTTATTGAAGATTACTGTAAAATATTGAAACTAAAATATGTTTCAAACCCTCATGGAGCTGTAACCTGAATCTCGATTTATGCAGGAATGAAATAAAATACAGAAATAAACATAAACACATAGATGTAGCAGAAATAAAACTTCATTTCATTAATATCAAACAACTGAAATATGCTTACAAACAGAATGGACATAAACTAGTTAGAACGATGTTAGCTTATCTATGAGAAGAGATGTGGTGGCTACATGCCTCTGAACTGTGTTACAATGAGGCTCAAGGGAATTTTTATTATTGAAAAGTAAGAGGAAACTCTAAACAACCAAAACCCTAACCTGAGGAGATGTAACACCAAGAGTTTATGGGCCCCATTGGGGTTAGTTCGGCAACCAACTAACCGGGGTCGTAACTTGGTCATAGTATCTTCGTTTGGCGCATATGATATCTCATTGGAAAGATATATCCAAGGAATATGTTTTCTATGGCCTCAAAATGGCTTTGGAAGTTCAGGATCTGAAAAATGCTAAAAATAGTAATTAAAAAAACTAATGAAACTGATTAGGTGGAATAGGTGAGTGGCCACCAATATCCTCATGGATCATTGTGGAAGGGGCCTAGTCCTGAGAAAAATCTCCCTCATACTCTTCCATTGCATCCCCATCACCAGACATCATTTCTGCTACTTGACCTTTATGCCTTGCTTGTTGTCCAAGCGCCCCCTGACCCCTCCGAGCCTGACCCAGTTGCCTAGGAATAATTCCAAGTGCAGCAGACCACCAAAGGAAGATTCCTTCTGCAATGCGAACGCAATCCATTTTCTAGAAAGACTCATACTTTAGACCCAAAATAAGAAAAACATCAGAATCAACCCTCCCTGACTCCCACTGCATCGATACAGAATCCCAGTTCCTCCACCACCAGTCAAGAGAATAATTCCCAACAAGTCCCAAAGGGTGGCAATCCAGACCCCTACAAGCCAAAACTATATTAAAATTCCCAATTATCACCACACAACACCCATAAATTATATACTAGTGGTTCCTTAGGAAGGGAAACACCCAATTAACCAACCTCCACCAGATAAAAAGAAAGGAATGACTCCAAAAAACCACTCGCAGGAATAGAACAAAAACAACACACTTGCAATCACAAGACCACAAAACAAAACTTACCCAGACTCCTTCGCAGGTGTCGAAACCCCTCCACTCGGAACAACATGTCGCAAACTATATGTAATGAACCTACTAGCAACCACTGGTCCCCGGAACCCAAGTCGTGCATCTCTACTTCTCCACCAGACTACCTTGATCTCCCCACCTCCCAACTACAATATCATGGAACAAATTTACCAGGGATTCAAGCATGTATAAGTTGGTGGCCTATGCATGATCTACGTCATTTTTGCTACCCGCTCTAACTCCCATACCATAAAACCTTAAGCAGTAAAACCAGGCATCTGACCAATGTTTATAAATCCTTCCCTACTTCTCAAAACTTCCTAGCTTTCTATGCCAGGTATCCTAACGAATTGTATGATTACCACTGCTTGTCAAGAGCTTACGTGTCGTTCACACCGGTGGAACCATGGTCCTCCACCCCCATCGGGGTGAAGAAAAGGTATTCTTACAATCAAAATAAAAAGTGCATTTTCAACAAGATAGATGGGTGATATATGTTAATTTAAAAGACAATGAGATTGTTGGTAAATAAAAATAAATTGCCATACAATTATCCACAAACTTTTAATAACAATTTATTTTTGCAATTTTTTCATTGCACTATTGTAACTGTGTGGTGGAGGAATCTCTTTGGAACATTTCCAAGAAAATAATATTTTCAAACATAACTAGGAGCAAGTATATTAGTTGGCTACATTTGAAGTATACTTATACTTGAAAGTAGCCCTTTGTTTCCATGTAGGTTAGGATAGGTATATTTTTATTTTCTTATATATGTAAAATTGTAAATTTTTTGCCCAATAAGAATCTATTGGATCCATATAATGGTTTGGGATGACTCCATATCCCAATGGATATGGAAACTGGTATGATTTTGGTGTTCTTAGCAACCCACAAAGGATCATTATACCGTAGTTGGAGCTAAATGTTGATGTGTTTTCATGTCACACAACAAATAGAGTGATTTTTGTTTATACATGAACCTATATCCTTTTAGATGGAGACCAAATTTTAAAATCTTGAAAGTGATAGATGACCTTCACTTTTTGATCATGAAGGCTCAATAAGTCCTTAATAATTCAAAGTCAGTTTCAATGTTATAGTGCTTCCTCATACAATGTTAATAGGTATTGTTTATATTTATAAAAAGGATAATAAAAAAGGTGGAAATATGGTGTAATCACTATAATTGGATATTCCTGTGTCAGCTTCATCCAACACTTTATGGAATAAAAAATGAAGGTCATATGCTTAAGATATTTCCAATTTGGTCTAAGAACCCATGGAACTAACTTAGCCATATACTCTTTATTCTATGTTCCTAAATTTATCTATTTTCTCCTCCTCCTCTCATTAATTAACCATTTTTACATATCCCTTTTGTTATTCATGTCTAGTTGGTTCCCTTTTCACCCGCTTGTTTGGGTTGTTGTTTTTTTTTTACTAGAACTCGACTTGGCATGATGATTGGGCATTGAGGTGGTGACCAAAAGTTTACACTACACAGCAGCTTCAAGATGATCCATGGCTTTTTCTACTTCATACACAAATAGTATTGGGAGGATATTTCCTTGTAAATAATTACAAATTCCTTTCCACAATCCATGTGGGATAATAGGGCATATTTATAAATAAAATGCCAATATTTATGGTGAGTAGATTAAGGAATATTGAGTCATTAACTTCTGAAGCCATAACTTGACCATTTCTAACTTGGAAACAAATTATTTTAAAAAATTATGGATTCAAAGGATTTTTTAAATGTTTGAAGTAGGCACTTATTTTTGGAATGGAATTAAAGTTTATATTAACCAAAGGGACTTAATTCAATTAGAACAAAGAGGGGAAAACCCCAGCCATAAATTAGTTGCAAGAAGATGAAGAAAGGATTATAAACAAAATGTGAATAAAATTCAAAGAGAGACCCCTTTCAGCTAGCACAATATTTTCATTGACATGGTCCATGGGAGCCCAATTCAATACATTTTGGACAAATGCATTTTAATTTTTTGAACATTATGAACTTTGTTGTAATATTTGTATTTGAATTTCCGCATAGAGCTCTTAGGAGTACATAGCTAGTGTGATCTTTTGACTTTGATTTTTAAGCTTAAAATTGCAAGTGTGTAACTCCTTTCATCCATACGAGTTTAAACAGAAATTTCATGTTAAGTTATATGTAAATATGATCTATTTCTCTTAATCTTGCTCAATGACATGATGTGTTTTACTTATTGCTATACTAAAATCTAATCTTCTTGCAATATTTATTTTATTCTTTAAAAGTATTATGATGTGAATATTATTGTTAATACCATTTCCGTAGTTTTTTTTAGTTTTCACATGCAAAACTTGTAGATAAAATATTTTCCTATCATATTGATTCCCTTTTCTTTACATGAATAAGATGATTCCGTTTATAGGTAAATCCACTATATGAGATATTTATTGGAAAATTTGTTGGGGTTTTCTCTTTAGCACTCACCCAATACATTCATTGGCGAACATAAGAAGAATCTTCCATGAATCAAGAGAGGATTACCACATTTATAAAAATGAGGACTCTTTCTTGTTCCCTGTTAGCCACCCATAAAAA